>JAGDQP010045715.1:0-15516 GCA_022664845.1 Lepisma saccharinum
CACACTTCTTTAAACGAAGAAATTATCATTATTACTGCAGATTATTTACGCACTGAATTATTGAAATACGTCTAGAGTGGTAATTGCTTTAGATGAAATTTTGATTCTGCACTGAAATAATCACAAGGGAAGTGAGAAAAAGGATTCATGTTCTTTTGTAGTCATCAATGTATTATCATCTAATGTTAACACTAAATCTGCTAAACTGTAGGGAATAATTGGTACGGAATTAAACCCTCATTTCAATATTTCAATACCAAATAACAAACATTTTAGAGAAGGTATTATTTTCTTTTCTTTTCATACGTTTTTTTTTATATTGGAGCAATGAGTTTAATATTACTTGAATCCAACCCAAAGTGCTTTACAAGTAAGTGTGCATAATTGTCAAGTTGTAACACTACAATTGCATGAACCTCTTTGGCGTTTTTGTAAGTTATATCGATGAAACTAAATACGTCTGCTAGACAAGTAACCCTGATGTGCTTTATAATTCTCTGAGTCGAAAATCAAGCACAATAATAATAATTTGATGCTTCATTATACTTTTATCTTTCTTGAGAAGGGCATGAGGGAGCAAGATAGAATATACAAGAATTTATCAGAAATACGTCTCAATTTATTTTATATTCTTCAAAGATATACTCTAGCAGCCTTCTTTCCTCTATATATAACACGCATCAATCTTGTATCATTACGCCAAGAAACTAAGTATCCAAAGCTACATGGATCGTGCCATTGAATGCCTTCAGTGTCCGAATTATTAAGACTAAGTGCACAAGTGATAATTTACTTTACAAAATATTGAAAATCATATATATATTAATATGAGCTTGCAGCTATGAATTTACCTCTTTAAATTTATCAGATTAACCCACTTTAGGCGTGACAGATGTACGTTCATGCAGTTTCCGAAATCTAGTGTGATCTAACAAATACCATACTTTAAAAAAATAAAATAGATAGACGCCTTTTATAATAGTAATAAATGACTTCGTGTTTTTTTTGGTTGAATACTTACTTATTGACTAAAATGTCTAATCAAACAGTACTGAGTTAATGTTACATTTTTACTTGCAAGGGATCGACCTGTGTAGTCCCGAAACTCATATTACTAATATCTAAAGGAAATAATGATTTATGTGATTACATTGATCCTTATTTTACAGGGATATAGTTTATTATATGGTTGTTCAAATTTAGCAATATGCTTTAATGCCACAGGGAAGGACATATCACTTATTGATCGCGTAATTTAACTCTCACATTTTTCATAATTTGATACGCGATCAGGATTTCTATAAGACGCTATAACGCGGCTGCAATGCACAACAAGAATGACTTGTTTTTTTAAAATAATAATTATAACTATTTTAATCATGCACCCCTCTGCTAGGACAATATATTTTAAATCTGACAATAGCTTAAGTCTACTAGTTGCAATTTGAACTCCAACCAGACGTTTTGGTTTATCGTTCTTCTTGATTCGTTGACAGACTTGTAAACATTTGCTTCAGTTCTTCCTTGTGCCTTTCAATATTATTTTGTTACTCGATTGCACGTGAAATAATAACTCATCAATGCTTGTTGGATTAAAAAATCGTTCATGATAGCACCATGTTCATTTCACGGCTTTCTGGTCTTCCAGATCTTTATCCAATATTTGTAAGCACTCATATTTAATAACATTCAAGAACGAAATAGTGCCACAATATTTTTGTCGTTATCTTCGGGGATTACATAGTCTTTCAATGAATCATTTTAATTCAATTTTTGAGTATTTATTTCTGATTCCTGACTACGGATGGCTCTAATATGTTTGGAAATATTACTATTTGTGACAAATTTATCACACCTTCAGCTTATACTTTCCATTGTCATGAAAGAACAGTAATATAAATAAAATTTACTATACAATCATATAATCCGTTTTAGTTTCTATATATGAATAACACTGTCAGTATACTTTACTACTTGTTTATAGTAATCTCCAGCAAATTCGTTTCTTACATAATTTTGTCCAACTAATTAGAAGTCAAATAAGATCTAAGTTTTCAATCTTGATGGTGGTCGTCGTTAATTTCAATAAATACATTCGACTCATTTTTCCGTCTTAATTCATAATAACAGCATCATTTGGAATCAACAATGTCGCTGATTAAAATTAGGAAAATCAAGTACATTGTTCAGTTGTACAAATGAAAACCTCGTAACATCTATCAGGTTGTAAAGGACCGCAGAGCAGAGTAATTTCATGGACACCAAGCTGTTACAATAATTTTGTTATTTTAATAGATTGTAAGGGATTATTCTCATTTATCGCCTGCAACTCGATATTATAATTGAGTTGATTCGTTTAACACTTCATACAATGGCTAAATGATTAATGGAAACTCAACACATAGGTATTGAAACTTCTGTTCATGCTGAACTATGTTGGTTGCTTGAAAGTATAGAACACAGGTTTGAATCTTTGGAAACTAGTGTACACAATAAAGTTAGCATAACTAAACATTACATCCTGCTACCTATAGTAGGTTAACGTCATATAATTTCACCTCTAGCAATTTTGACCATTCATATTCCATCTACAACGTGACTATTACATGAGAAATTATGTAACTATTTTTCCAAATGTGTTTACTTTGTATGTATATAAACGCATGAATTACTCGTATAGTATGGGCAACGAACCAAATAATTTATTATAATCAACGTGTGGTATTAGTTTAATTCCCTGCGATAATGAAACAAACAAAAAAAGGACAAATTATCATGTATTGCTTGTCACGGTTATATCGTTCTAACAGATAAGGCGTCGTCCTTATAATTCATGCACTTATTTCATTATATATATTTTTTTTCAGATCGGATACCGTATTTTTTTTTTTCATTTTAGGCATAAACAACTTTCAGCTCTCCATGAATTGTCTTTCAGTAAATATTCTTATGAATATAAAAGCACGCAAAATGTCACATAAAAATGACGCACTGATTATAATGCGACCCAAAACATATTTTCAGTTTTATTACTTAAAATGTTGATGCGTTTACACAAACAAATTAGAAACACACAGTTTGAATGAAAGGTAATAAAAGTAATTGAATTTGAAATATGATGCACATAAACGCTTGCTGTTTTTTAACTAAAGCTAACTCAATTCTTCGTGAAGAAAACAAGGGCAATCTGTAGGTCCTATCTTTACTCTTTTATTCAGTGGATGCAAAATACTAAAAAGTACTTACATATCACTCTCTATAAACTATTGAGACACTTGATGTTTTATAATTGAAATGTCCTAGGATTCGATTCCTGATGGGATACATAAGTGAAGTGGGTGTTGAGGGAGAGTCATGCGACGTCATATAGTCACGCACACTTCCGGTCTCGTGGTCAGATTTCAAGCTCATGGAACAAAATTTGCCAAATCTAAATTTAAAAAAAAATAGATCGGAATTTAAATGTTGTTAAAACACAATCTTACTCCTGTATTTTGTTGGTAGAACATGCATAAGAGCTGGTAAATATATAAGAAGAGCATAGAAAACTGGAGATTTGCATAGTAATATGAAGGGTTCAGGGGAAATAATAATAACCCCCATTAAAAAAATCGGTTGAGTAAAGGAATAGAATAGTGATACTCATATCTACTGACTGTAGAAAAAGTTCAAGTGAAAAACAACAAATGACTGCATATTGGCAATTTCCTTCTGGCTACCACATAAAGCCAACAAGGGAGAATGAATTTTCCGAACGCAATATCTCAGCACATGCTCAGTGTGGGTTACCATTATTTCCGCCGGACCCTTAATATAATTATTATTTCAGTGATAAACTTGCTAAATTAGTATATGTGCAAAGAAACTGTGGGAAATAATCTTCCACAAAAAAATCCGTAATTGGAAAAATACCATATCGGCTCCTGTGCTTAAACCGACAAATCTGTATACTGCTCTAATATCAGAGTCTATTGTGTCTCGGAGTTGCTAGTCAACATTGCGACTTCATCGATAATCAAAGGAAATAATCATAATTGTCTTTCCATAGTTTTGATTGGATGTATAACAATAAATCCTATATCCATCAAGTATGTTTTGTGGTTCTTTGTCATCGCCCCATCCCACATCATTACACTAGGCTATCTTTGTTCTTCCGACCTAGGTTTTCCAATAAATGCGTTTTTTATCATTTTGGCCTGTACTGTCTGCAAACTTTTTCGATAAGTAATTACAAACTCAATAACGCTTAACTCTCTCCGATTTTTGTCATGGATTACTACCGGATATGGGTTGAGCGCTTACGTGGGTTCATTGCTTTGATCTCTACTCATTCAATGTGAGATTTGAGGTGGGTAAGCACCGTATTCGTGAGTATTCTTAGGGTGCTACGTATCCACCAACAAGTAAGTCATATCGTAACAGATTTGACCTGAGCCTAGTTTACTGGAAAGCCTTATATTAAATTCAACTCTCATGGATTATATTGTCAGGTTCGTTTTCCTGTACATTTATACTTGTTCCAACATTTGTATTGCGTGCCCCCTCTAAGTGAATTAAATTTAAAGAAAAACATAAGCGGTACGTATTTGGTCCAAAGTAAATAACAATATTTAACTTTCCTGGTGAGGGAAGACCCGCGGACTGTTTTGCACATACGTGTTCTGAAGTTTTCGTACTTATAAATATATTTACCCATTCGGAGAACAATTATTATTATTCACAAATACGTAAATTAACCTTAACTATCGTCGTTCTTTTGTAAATTGAAATTTTACTTCTCGAAAGCGTTTTCTCCCTTTCAACCTCAGCGCTTATTGCAATTTTCAAAAGGACAGCGATAATGAAGGTTTCGAATGTAGGGAATTTTTATTACAAAAAATATTATTGATAACACCCCATCAGCAACAAGAGATATATGTCTTATTACAATTGCTTCTTAGGGGAAAACCATATAGATGGCCAATGCAATTGGGCTAAAATAAAGAAAAGCAGTCTTGCAAGGAACTGTGGCGGTGGTGATACGAGCAAAGCTGAATGAGTGATAAAGCACCTGAAATACCGTGGATAGAAAAGCAGAAATCCAAAATTGTAGGTTCGAGAGGGAATTAAGTGAGGGGGCACGAAAATTTGAAGAGCAAACAAACTATATTATACCGGATACATGAGATATTCTCCAATAATCTTTGAACTAACAAAACAAAATTAGCCAAATATGGTACTAAGAAAGTGCACCTGGAGGAAACGCCTAAACCATATTATGTATCCGGTATCTTTGTGTTGATGAACAGTGTTGCCAACCAAATATTTTTGTTTGTTTTAAATTACAACTTCTTACAACTGGACAGAATTATTCTCAATCATAATCTCCCTCATTTTGTTGCCAGCTACAAAACATAAGTTTAACGTCTTCTAATTCAGAAATAAAATTGCTGGGAACGAATTTTCTTTTCCGCCGCTATGATTAGCAATCATTAGACCCAAGAGCAAGTTTCCACTCGCTCATTTTCCAGTCGGTATTTTTTACCAATGGTTCCAATTTTTTTTTATCCGTGGACCCTGGGAATGTGGGTTTTATGTGGAACTGTTTCACACTATACACCCGATTTCCTCTCCGGAATGCCGTGAGTTATCACTTATCAGGGTCACGTAAACTCATTTTGATAGTTCTTCAAAATGGATTTGATTTCCAGTATTGGAAATTATACGTCTGTCGGGAGATTTTAGAGATCAGGCATTTTCGACATTCTTATAATTTCAAATTCTAACGCTGTTGATTGCTAGTATCTGTGATGCGCCACCATTTTGTCCATTATATCCGACACTAATAGGTACTTTACATATAGAATAGGTTTGCTCGACTGCCTAACTTGAGTTATTAGTATTGTGGAGACCTACAACATTTGGAGGTTTGCTATTCTGTAGGTTCCTTAACTTGCAACCCTGACAAATATTAATGTTCTTCCTTTACATATAGTTATGACATATGTAATCAGCTGACATAGTGCTATTTGGACAAATAAAACTTTTCATTCCGTTGGCAACACTGTTCGTACTTTGTTTATGCATAATATGTTTTAGGCGTTCCGTCTTGATGTATTTTCTTGATACCAAGTTTGGCCAGTTTTTATTGGTTTGAAAGATAGTGGAGACAATCTCATGCACCCGGTATACCATAATTTGTTCACCCTTCTAACTTCCTTGCTCCCTATCTCCTTTCCATTTGGGTCAATGCGCCTATAGCTTTGCTATTCTACCTCTCTGTGAACGATCTTTCAGCTGCTTTATATCTCATAAAGCCTTGTTCGTATCAATACCGTTAACCGTTTTCTGTTAGATGTCTAGGTCATTTTATGAATTCAAGTACATCACTATGACACTAAAGGATTTCAAAATTTCAACTCCCAAAATATTTCAAATCGTAATGCTGTTTAGAGTATATCCCAGAATAAAACTTCACGCACATGATATCCAAATTTATAATTTTATCATTACACAAGAAGCGTGTTCTAACGTTTTGTGTAAATACAAGTACTGTAGTTCCCGCCTTTCCACTTGTTGATATTAACTGTAATAAATGAAAGGAATCATTGTGTGTAAACTATAATACTATTTTATTTTGAACCAACAAATGTCAAATATGATGTTTGTAATTGAACACGCCAATATGAATTACCATTTTCCGTGACAACGAGATGTATCTTCATTATGAATGTGCTTACATCTATACTCATTTACGAAGGAGTTCGTAATATGTATGTAGCGATCACTCAGTCTCCGCATATCATTTGAATATGTTTCTGTAAATAACCAAACAGAAAATGTATTAAAAACAACGTAACATACCACACAAAATATCTTGCAAATTAAAGAAACAAATTAATTCACATTCTATATGTTTTTTTTGTCTTTGAGAAGAACGAAAACTTCCACAATAATGTTACATGCACTGCCACTAATCTTACATTTAGTCCTAATTCCTCTGTAATCCCATAAGCTGCGATCTATTGGAAAACCTTCCTTTTCTCTATAATTGGCCATATAGCTTAACTGATACAACATTTGAAAACTGCTTTCATTCTTTTTATAAAATAATAATCGTCTGTAAAATCACCGAAATCTTTACGATATATCGACTTTTGAACTAAAACTATCTATATGCAAATGAAACCAGTAATGACGTTTTATATTAAACAATGAAACTTTCTAGCTATCTTCCGCCAACCCTACACACAAAACGAATACTGTTTGGGACGTCACTCATCGATTTCACCATACTGCACCACTATTTTTGGAATAGTATCAAAAATTAATCTTCGTAAGTGACATCATGGAAGTTGCACGTTATTTAAGAGTGCATTTGTCTCTACTGATTTATATGAAATTAGATTTCGAATTTGAGTAAAATCTATACGGAACGCTGCGTTTGAAACTGTTACATACAATAAGTTGAAAATTAGAAACGTTTGTAGCAGAAGTATGGAAATGTATCTCTCTCCTAATGTGAGCTTACTTATACTATAATTATTATGCCCTTTCTTTAAATTTGATTGTTTAAAGGTAATATTCGTAAAGTGTATGTCATTAGTTCGTAAGTATTTCGGTTATACTGCCTTACAATAATAAGTTATTTTTATTTTTAAAGAAACTAAAAAAATAGCTTTTAAAATGTTAGCTAACATACACTGAACATTCGCTGTTAAATAAGATATATATTTGCCTCAACATTATCCTAAAGATGAATATAGAGGATGCTCTTATTTATTTTCTTGTAACGACAATAGATAATATTAGACACTTAGACAGTTTGATAATACATTCCCATAAATTTTTAAGGAAGTCAGTTTTCCAACTTACTTTTCTGCTTTTAACTTATATATGACTGAAGAGAAGCAATTTTCATCTTGGACTGTATACACCAAAAAAGAAATGAAGCATTGTAAAACTGATCACAGTGATGTGCCAAGCAGTACTACTACTCTCTGGGAGTTGGTGGATGAAAGTTCGTACGTTTTAGTCTTTAACTTTAAAGGTTGCTAATGATTTCTAAATTTATACAATTTCCAAGCTCGATATTTCGCCAAGTATTCAGTGAATACTAGTACAAGGTTTAACAACACAATCAACAGACATTGAAAATTCTGTATCAGTTGACCCATGTTGTTAATTACAAAAATCAAGGTTTAGCCACTAGATCGCATCTATTGGAGTAAAAGATTCATGGTGATCAGAACAAAGCTGACCAATAGCATGTCTACTCTTTAATAGGTAGTTGAGGATATTCAATTGTTTAATAAGTAAAGTGTTGCCACATTGGATAATTTATTATGCATTATAATTAAAATATTTAAATGCAATTTATTCCAATGAATTCTCTGAAACGTCAAAATAATAGTATTGTTGCAAAATAATAAAAAGAACTATTAAATAATGCGTTATTTAACTCATATTGGCATTTAAGACCATTTAACGTTTTGCCGCTAGACTCCAGGGAATAAGGCAGCACGTTTAAATTTCCAATGTTTTGTGCCCCTCGAATGTCAATTTGACGTGTTTCGGGAATTTTTAAAATAAACTAATATATTAAAAATAAAGAGTTAATATTTTTGTTGTATTATATTACGATTTCTCATACAGTTAAGGTGATTGTTCTAATATTTTCTGTAATCTAAATTTTTATTTGTTTTTATTTGCTTCTTAAGATCATTTCCCATTAGCGTTTGTCCCGTCCAATGTGAATAATCTCTGTTGTCGACAATTACACCATTTTGACACACAGAAGTACGTTTTCTACGTTTACTATATTACCCTCACCAATGACAGCACAATATACCACCTGAAAGTGTTTATGAAAGCCTTATGCCAATACAAATATCACTAAGACTAAACTATAACACAAGGGTACTTCACCAGTGCGTAAATAGCAGTATTACAAAACAAATCTGTAAAACTGGTCAATGGTAATATTATACAAAAACCGCAGTCTGTACTGTTACTTTTTATTTTAGAATTGTGAGTCAGGATGATGAAATTCACATGTTTGAACTGCCTGTGTTACTGACGCGATTGTAAGATTAACTGAATTTTTGTGAACTCTTACTGTGAGGAAGTCAGATAAGTTTTGGCCATGGCGTTAGGAATATAATAGAAGATAGCTTTAGTGACGCGACATAAATATAAATGGACGGTTCATCGGCAGCCATATTGTGTAGCCTATTCGACTCTATCAGTACCGAATACTTTGGGTTTGCAGGTGATATTTCTGAAACGCACATATCTGTTTTGTGACTACAATGCACAGCAAAACACAACTAGGATATTGTCCAGCATTTTACAATTGTCAATTCTCTCAAAAAAAAATGTTTATTTTTGCGAACAACGATAGTTATTTTCGAAATTTCTTATTATATGCGGGTTTCTCATTAATAAATTTCTCTTTCTCTAAGGAAGAATGATAAGGAAATATTCGGTACAGAGGACCTCTAAATTTTGGGCCAGTTAATCTGGTGGATGAGTGTCGTTCCTTTCCTCTTTTGACTTCACTCCACTTACCAGGAAACTACCACTATTCTGTTAATAACTATAGTTCTAGCTGTTTTAAAAAAGGAAAAGATAGAAGAGTTCCGTCATAAGGAAAAGGAGGTCTATGAAAGAAATATCTGAATCTGAAGTACTATAAGTGTATTAATAAAGGCTGTTCATCAAGCAAAAAGTTTTGTATTTGTGTGAATCAGAGACGATATTCAAGATTATGCGCAGCAAACAAGTTTTTTTCTTGTGTGTGTGAAAGGGAAATATTCAGTCTGTTATCAATTATTCTGGAAGACAAGTTATACAAGTTTTAGTCCGATTGTGAAGAAAAATGGTTTTGTATGTGGGATCTGAATCTACTGATTTTCAAGTAGGCATATTAAATAATGATATTGTGCGATATTTGGTGTATGATATACGCGTGTCTTCTAATGTTATATCACTAAAACGATGCACGCTCCAAGGAATATATACGTACTGTAAAGTATCAAGGCAAATTACAGACAATAGTTTGTGATGGGATTTTCTACGGTAAACATAAATGCTTGCAGCAATTACATTTAAAACACAGAGTTTGATGCATGGTTGGATGCTAGTACTGATGGGCACTTTCAATAAAAAGTACGAGTTATTTTGTTTGCTTGTACTGATGCGACATTTATGATAACAAAATAGGAATACTTATAGAGTTTGAATTTTCATTATTTATGAAGTGATTTCATTAATGTACACAGTTAAAATTGTTCTCACTATCGAGGAATTTAGAAATAAAGTCTCTACATTTCAACATAATGTTCTCGTATAGAATGTCAGTGGACAAAGAAACTAAGAAGCAGTTTTCCAAGAAAACCCAAGTTGCTGAGGAGACTTTCAAGGGGAGAATTTTGGGGATATATGAGATTGCTGCCATGCTTCCCAGTTTAATAGTTGGCAAGACAAATTACCCGCTTCAGACCAAAATGCTGATCGTCTTATGATATTTATGATAAATGTCGTTCAACGGGTAAACATATTTGTGATTTGAGAAAATTAGATGAAGAGGCTATTGTCAAAGCTTATGTCGAACATTCGAAGTCAGTAGCTGGATGATGGTTGGCATAGAAAGAGGATATTAAGGATTTAAAATGTTGTTTGAAACTAGGAAAAGAAAGCAGATGCAACAAGCCACCAACAACCTGAAATAATTCAGCCAATCATCCTTTAAGCGAGGTAAATAGGAAAACAACTCAAATCTGAAGCCCCAAATTATTGCTAAAGTATTGCTTAGATAGAGGATAAATTGGCATTTTTGGTCTGCAATCTGATGGAATATATATGTATGATAAACGTCGTTCGGTTAGTAGCACTTGTTTATATATTTGGTGTAGCAAATAGTTGTATATTATAACCATAGCCCGTCTAGATACCATTTTTTGGTAACTGATCTAGTCAGTATGTTGTGAGATGTTGTGTGATAATTAACGTCCAAGGTATGTTCTTTATCTTGCACGAAAGGGTGGTAATTTCTTTACTGTGTGCGTTAGTTTCGTCATTGTAAGTTTGAAACTCCCTGTATAAACTGTTACTGTGAGGAATCAATATAAGTTCTGGGAGTGTTTAAAAGAAAAGAAGCAGCAGAGTACAGTGGTTAAGAAGAGGAGGACAGTTAAATTAATACCTGGTTCTAAAATGTTGTATTTACATGAACAAGGTTTGTCCATAAAGAGAAAAGTTGTCATTTGTGTGAAGAAGATATGATATTTAAGATTATGGTTTCATGTGAAAAGAAAATATCCAAACTTTATCCAGGTATCCAGGACATTCCGTGTAAGATATCAGCGTGACTTCGTATATTATATGACAAATGATGTACATTACAAGAAATATGTACAATTGTACATACTGTTGAAATATTAAAGTAAATTAAGGAAATATTTTGTTTCGAGATTATATACGATGAACATATGCGTGCAACAGTTATAGTCATGACACATATTTTTATACATTGTTAAATAGTTGTACTGACGTGCTACTTCCTACTATAATTTGACTTCGATAGGTCCTTGAAGAGATCGAATTATTGAGTTTTTAGGCCGCACGGTCTAATTGTTATTTTAGTACTATGAAAGATCGGATTATAAGGATTTCGAATTAAATTACTCCTATACTTGTTTGAGGATAACTTATACGTATGATAATGCATATATGATATCATGTAATAAAAATATACAAGGGCGTATGGAAAGCAATCATAATATGAATAAAATAGAGAAAAAGGAAGTACTTCAACGTCCCTGAATGTTGTGTTTTTCGAGGGCAGTAACGATGTTTGCAGTAACGTTTTAGATTGCGTAGATAATAATTTATCATGCTAAAGACTAAAGTGTTTATGTTATTTCAGAACGACCTACCGCCCTTGTAGCCTGGAGAAATAAGTTTGATAGTCGAAGTTATGATACGTTTTCAAGTCTGAAACCACACAATATTCTATTTTAAAGTAGATATATTTTCTTAATCAAGTCGATGTATGTGAAGTTAATAGGCATCATTGTCATTACTACTGTAGTGATATAAAAGCAAACATAGGTTATGGGGCAATTGATAATTTAGTAAGTAGGTGAACGGACATAGCCTGAGCCACATCAGAGAAAGCAAATGATGGTATAAGTGAGCTCTGCCTACTATATGTGTAAACCCCAAAATATACCCAGCTATATAAGGGGGAATCTCTGTTGCTGTTATGAATATTTGAAACGTGTCGTGAAGGATATAACAGACGAGGAACGTATTTAGCTGCCGGTGGTAAGAAATACCGTATTTGTGTATTTGCGTTACTTTATAACTATCTAATGTTCATGATAACTTTGCGTTCCTCTATATGATATACGGACTAGGGCAAATTTCATAGGAAAATAAAGAGAACATATTTGATTGGAACGTATCGTTTGTTTATCGAATCTATTGATCTGATGCTACTCTCGCAATGGTGATCAAACAGTTAGTTTTAGTATATGGAGATACTGCAACTCTGAGCATGAATATATATAATTGAACCTTCGTTGTGTGGTTAATTATTTTGCAAGTCTTTGACTGTTTTTTACCGTATTTAGATCACGGGGCTGCGTAGCGGATCGAAATGCATTAGTTATAAAACATACAACATCAGTAAAAGCACTTTTAGTACATATTTGGTATACTTGGTTATACTTACTTTTCCCTGAGGAAACAACATTGAATATTCCTAAAGACCTAACTACTTAATATCTATAGGGCGATATATTGATATCAATCATTCAAATAAGAACTGACATTTTAATATTTTTTTAATATTTTAATTTTACGATTTTATTTTAACTATTTTCATAGCAGATAATCTTTCCATTTGTCGAATGAAATTTAGAGTGATTTGAGCAATATGTTTACTTGTATATTTGATAATCATGCACCGATACACACGTACCTTTTCTTATATTCTCTGTAGGAAATCTCTGTCTTCACACAATAGCCTAGGAAAATAACGGTTCCTTAATGCTGTTAATAACACAAGCACATTTTTTTTTCATTTTGTATTACAGCAAATATACCAAAGTTCGTGATTATTGTAAAGTTTATTGGAGAAACCCTAGTGCTCCGGTTTTATGAAGTTTACTAATAAACTTATATAAATTTAGACTATGATTACTTTCTAACACACAAGCGTAATTTAACTGTTCGGATTTTATGATGACTGGTTGACGAAGAAGTCAAGTCTGACCTCTCAATTTCATGTTCAAGTTGGTTTTACTTATTTCCTTTCAGGGTTGTCGCCTGCTTTCTTATGGGAGTTCATTTGTTATTGTCGTGGATTTTGGGAATCACACTTAGAAAAGTTCTTAGGGTCAAAAGGGGAAGTTTTTTAATATCATTATTTTTCTAATCCAAGAGACTGTTTGTAAATTTTCTGAAGAGAGACAACGTGATTTTCCACGGTAAAACTGTTTACACAATTTTAAAGTACTTGTTGTATAATTTCGCGTGTTAACATTCACATCGATAATAGTTTCAGTTCAGCGCATGTCACTTATGAAGGACGTAACAATTCTTAGTTCTGTGAGAAGCAAAGTCAGACTGAGAGTTTATGAAAGTGTTCTTATGTAAATTTAAAAAAAAAACTATTGGGAATACAATTCTATCCTATTACTTCGAGTTGTTCTTATTTCCTCCTGTCTGGTCTTTGGAGCTAAGAATATTTAAGAGCTATTCTTTATCGAATTGTTTTCCTTTGCAAATGGCGTCACTTGTTTCTAAATAAAACTCTTCATAATTTGTGTAGCCATTGAAGGGCTGTTTTTACCTTTAATTTTGTTTTAATACTTTGAAAAATTGTACCTGGTATCCCTTTTACTCTCATCACTCAGGCAAAACATATGAGTTTGTCTGGCTCTTTTGAATAACATCGTAACAGCTAATGTTTTATTAATACATCTTTTTACTCCACATAATCTCAATTTTAATGTTATTTTTAGAATGATGGTAAACTTATTGTATTTTTTCTGTATAATTAAGAAATGTCTAGCACAGCAGATATTACTTTCTGTAAGTCACGATTTTCTGCTATCACGTTGTTTTGATATGACAATAATTATAACAAAATAAAATAAAATGATTGTAGTACATGAACTTGATTTATTTAAGAATTGATTTCATTAAAGTACTCAGTTTAAATTGTTTATGGCCCCCGTTGATTTTAGAGAGTTTCTCTTCTGCATTTGATCATCCTCATATAGCGTGTTACTGTAGGATCAAAGTAAGAAACAGTTGGTCCAACTTTCATATCGGATAATGGGTTACGAGTGCTACCCAAAATCTACCGTCGTAATTGCTTCTTACCTACAAATTTGCTAAAAGTAAAATGTTTACTTTCTTTACGTTTATAAAAATAATTTATTAACTTTAATTAAAATCTAATTATGTACTCATTTCCATTGTGTTACATCAAACACCCAAAAGATTCCCTGCAAAAGACTACGAAAATAAATACATATTAGTCTTCTAAGTTACCATCCAAACGTTGCTAAGAGTTAATGCGAAACCAACGCTCCACCAAATAAGTTATGGCTAGTAGGTTGAATAAGATTTATAATTGCTCGGAATTTGATTGGAGATCTCAATTCTCCTATATAACTTGAAACAGAAACATGGTTTAACACAGTTTGAAGACAGTAAGTATTGAATAAGATTTAAAATAGCTCGGAACATGATTAGAGAGCTCAATTCTCCAATATAATTTGAAATAGAATTTACATGGTTTAACACAATTTGAAAAGATTATTCGTTTAAAATTTGAAATGTTCAGTTTGTAAAAGACACCAAGATCAAGATACATATCAGTTTACTTACCTGAAGCAAAGAGAACTATTCCTTCATTGTGAATGTATATCCTCAAGGGATTTATGCTTGTTACAAACACATACAGACGGAGATGAAATTTACTGCCATTAATGAGGTACGGTTCAGCAATGTACTTTTGGACAATCAAAGGCATTTCTTTTGGTACCTGTTCCCACCTATGAATGACTTTGATCCCTCTACCACTTGAAGAAGCAAGCTAAAGGAAATATATATATTTATGTATTTATATATTTTGAAACAAAAAACAAACTACATTTACAATTGTTTTTTCATCTGGAAACGGTCAAGTCAATTAACGAATAATATTCTAAAATATATTATAATCATGAGGCCTCCACTATCCCCATTGTCGAATAACGTACTTCCTTAGTTTCAATGCTTCTCAACGCTCTCTATGCAAAACGTAGCAATGCACGTTTTGCAGTGAATGATGTTCAGAAGCAATCTGAACTACATTTAGATCGTTACACTAGTTGAAAGTTTCAACTCAATAGGTAAAAGAAAATACCGGGAAAGGTACACTTCTTATATCCCTAAATTGTCATAAGAAACTTCTGATAGTGTCAATAATTACAAATCTGTTATCGGGTTCAGAATAGTATAACCATATTAATAAAA
>JAGDQP010045716.1:976-15516 GCA_022664845.1 Lepisma saccharinum
CCATATAATGAAAAAATCTCTTATTTTTATTGCAGTACGTTAAGTTGTTTATAACAGTGGTTTCGAAAAGTGTATGAAAAATGTATAATGTTCGATCCATGCATCTGGTTGTACTACTATGCTACAGATATTTGCACAGCTTTAGAACAAAAAAGGCAAGACATCCAAACTTTCCACAGTGTTTCGGCGTAGCATGAGACATTTACATATACTTTTATGGAAGGGTATCTCGTGTTACCTGCAGTAAAACTTATTAACGTTAGCTTTCTTTTTATACAGTCTTTCTGTATATAGATAACTTCAAAAAAGGGCAAAAGTGAAGGAAGAAAAGGTTTGACTAACATGACATATACATTTTTGGAAAGAGGTTGAAAAGTACTAAAAACACAGAATAAAAATCGGAGAGGTGTTTTGCCTCCTTTAAAAATAATGAGCATTTTGCTTATGTATCCAACAAGTGTACAAAGTCTACATGTTAGCCATAAAGTTCTATGACACAGGGTAGTTCAGAAGTCACAGGACAACCTCGTAGCTCACAAACAGGCATGAACCACTGTGGTACACAAATCTGGAATGGTAGGTAGGGGTTACATTTTGGAGTACATGATCAACATAGCCGCCGTCTTGAAATCCACCATATTATATGGAGGTCAAATTTTACAAATGGCAAGTGGGTCGTGTGACTTATCAAGCAACACGAGAATGTTCCCAGAAAGTCATTCCAGGTGTCAGATTTGACCTACCTGTTGCAGTGTCGGAGTTAACGGCACGGAAAATAGCTGCTGGATAAATGAACATAATATGCACTACAAACTATCAGTGAAGATAACTCCGACACCGTAACAGGTAGGTGAAATCTAACACCTGGAATGACTTTCTGGGAACGTTCTCGTGTTGTTTGATAAGTCACAGCACCCAGTTGCTATTTGAAAACATGTCCTCCATCCAATACGGCGGATTTCAAGATGGCGATGATCATGTACTCCAAAATGTGGTCCATCTCCACCAGTACACATTTGTGTACTACGATGCTTCATTTTCTTGTTGGTTTGTGAGCTACCAGGCTACGTTTGAACTACTTTATGTGTCATAAAACTTTGTGGCTAACATGAAGACTTTGTACACTTGCTTGGATACATATGCAATATGTTCATTATTTTTAAAGGAGGCAAAACACCTATCCACTTTTCTGTGTGTTTATAGTACTTGTCATCCTTTTTCCCAAAATGTATATGTCATGTTAGTGATACCTCTCCTTTTTTCACATTTGCCTTTTTGAAGTTACCTATATACGGAATGAGTGTGAAAAAAGAAACCTAACTTGAACAATTTTTACTGCAGGTAACACAAAAGATACCTTCCATAAAAGTATATGTGAATACCTCATGCTAAACAAACAAATAAATAATAATACTAAAAAAAACATTGTGGAAAGTTTGGTTTTTCGTTTTGATGCTGTGCAGATGTTCCTGTAGCATATGTAACGTCCCCTGTAAATCTAGTGGAAATGATGGGAATTAAAGGGGAATGTACTAGAAATTGAAAATTAACTGGTTTCTTATTAACGTTGACAATGATGGATGACTTTTATTTGACTATTGTTTTAACTGACAGTTTTATATGCAAATTAATTTGAACAGTTTTTGAATTGTCACTCGGTAGTACAATGATTTAAAGATTACAGAGATTAAAGTTGCCACGCGTTAAATTATTTGCGCCTGCCACGCATATTATTTAAAAGTTTAACAAGTGTGTTGAATCTGAATTACAATACTGGGACACTGAAATTATAATAGTTGGAGCCCTTTTCCAGTCAGGATAAATTACTGTTCAAGTGAGAGAGTTTTTATAAACAGTATTACTTGCAATCGTATATGAGAATTGGAACAGACTTGCAAAGTATGGCCTCCTTCACCGATCTTGGCAGAAAGTTCTTCCTGGATAATAGCGTGTCGCTTCAGAGCAGCTTCAGTGCAGAGAGGGATGACCAGTCCTCTTTTATACTTCTGGTTGTTTTTCGTCTTGAGAGCCCTTGATTTTCCAAATGATGTGCTTAATATCTCATTAAGGCGATGTAACCTTGGTCTGTCTATTCCTGTATTTTTAGTAGATTTTTAAAATTAACAGAACTCTAGCTTTTACTTGTACTGAGGAGTATTTTACATTATAACCAAAGTATAGTATGCCTATAATGTCGTATTCACTTTTGCATCACATAATTTATGTATTTATTGAATACGATTCATTATTTACATTGTGTGCATAATAAATGCAAAGACAAAGTACATAGTAGGTGTATTGGGCGAACATTATACACTTTTCATGTCACCGATGTTTTTAAACTACTTAACATTGCAATAATAATTCAGACTTTCCATTATATAACTAGCAGAAGCCCCCCCACAAAATTTCAGCTATATCAAAGACTTTGCGTTACATTTTCCTCGTGCACTTGTAGATTTTACATGGAATGACCCGGGGGCGAGTCTTAGGGTGCAGATTTCTAACGTTAATCGTATCTTAGCCAATTATCCAATAAATTCAGTATTGACATATTATTTCTTGAAAAACCATGGTACCATGATACCTATTGTTTTCAATGCCTGTCTCTGTATCCGACGTTTTTAGTAGCTAAGTTTCACTAAAGATAACAAACTGATCCTGGTAGTTATGTTAACTTGATAGAGGCATACAGAAAGATCAAAAACGGAAAAATATAGATAGATTTGAAAAGTGGATTTGTAATTTATTCCTGAATGCTAGCAATATACAAATTTCCATGCTTTATTGGGTTGCATACATCCAGGGAGTTTTCTTAGAAGAATATGCAGGGTGTTCACTAATTTGGTGCGTCACCGATAACTCAAAAATCACTGCGCGTAGTTCTTCGAAACAAGGAAAATCGAATTATAAAAGCGCATGTGTAGAATTTTTAATTATGATTTTTGAGAAACCTCAAAATATCTCTACGCGAGATCAACATGAAAATTCAGAATTGAAAGTGAAATAGTTTTTTATTTCTTTAGAATGATCAGTGAGTACGGAACAATGTTTGGAGGAATTTGTAAAACTATTCTTTCGGTTTGGTAGTTACAATATCAGTAGTTAATTATGGGGCCAGTATTACACCAGCAACTTTATTACAAAATTGATGGTAACGAGGATAGTAGTAAATGTGGATAAATAAAGATTTGAATCATATTAGAATTATATTCTTTATAGGTAGAGTAGCGTATGGGAAGTAGCTCTGAGTAGGATCAACTCAAAGGCTACAAATTGAGAGAGAAATGCATGAGAATGATTGTGTGTATCTGTATGTATCAGGTGTGCTCTTCATTAGGGTAAGTTTCACTAGCGTCTAGTGGTTCTGTTAATTTGAGATAGATATAGAGAACGAACGAACACAAGTTAGGGTATAACTTATGCGGACTCGATGACAACGTAATAAAGTGTGTACAGGGGAAAATCTTAGTGTTTTCCAACAATTTACACATTGGTATTGACATAGAAAAAAGGTGAAGAAAATATTCAACATTTGCAAAGAAAATACAGTATAACCTAGATTCTCTCTCATAATGGATTGACGGATAATCCATTAGAGATGGAGGGGGGAATGGTTGATAAAAAAACTGATAATCCGTACATTTTATTTAAGCCTACATACGAGGCGCACTAGAAAATAATGGGACTGGCAACACTGCGCGTGAACCGACAACTCTCCTACCATTACCTTTGAAGTGGAAGTGACAAATAGTGCAAGTTTGACCTTCATACTGTGACTACGCCATTTTTACGAGTGGCTAAAGTGAATGTGTGTTTTTACCTTCGTTATGATAATTGACCGTGAAAAATTGGAGCAACGTTGTGCCATCAAATTTTGTGTGAATCTTTGCGAATCGGCTACTTCTACTTTTGATGAGTTAAAAAGGGCTTATGGAGAACATTCCTTATCCAGAGCACAAGAATCCCTATCCAAGGCGTTTTCTGAAGGTTGAGAAAAAGTGGAATATGAAGCTCGTTCGGGAAGACGAGCACCATTACGAACGGACGGAAATGTGGACAGAGTTCGTTTTCGTGTGATGTCGGTTCGCCGAATGACGTTGAAAATGATCAGGAGTATGTTAAATTTGAACGAGTTTACAGTGCATCGAATTTTGACTCATCACTTGAAGATGAGGAAAGTGAGCTCCAAAAAAGGTGCCTAAATACATCATCATTGAGCAGTCCTGTCGCATGGGTGTTTGTCGTGATCATCTTGACCGCCTTCAGAGTGAGCCAGATTTCTTCCGCGCCATAACAGGTGATGAATCATGGATTTTTAGTACGACCCCGAACAACAGTAGCCGATTCGGCTTTTGTCAGAAAAATTTTGTCCAACCTTTCACGGTCTATAATCGTAACGCACCTAATAAACACATTCACTTCAGTCCCTCGCAAAAATCACGTAGTCACAGTAAGCTCAAACTTGCATTTAGTGTGCAGATGAATTCAGCCACTTCTACTTCGAAGGGGGTGGCATGAGAGCTGCCTATTCGTCCGCAGTGTTGCCAGTCTCATTACTTGTGTAGTGCACCTCGTACCTTATACAATCTAGAAATATACTGTATCTTTAATACTATTTTTATGTATGTCAATCTTTTCTGCACTTTGGCACCAGCCATTTTGTTCTTGATGTCCATCCTAATTCTTATAAGGACTATCTGGGAATGAAGTGTTTTTCTTTCATTCCAGCCCTCCAAACCAACCCTGCCTCTCTACATAGCTTTGCGTTTGCTGTATGAAGGGAAATTTTGTCTACATTCTTCCCTTCGCGGGAACCACCCAGCAAGGGTAAACGTTCTCCAACCATTCTTTTCATTTCTCCACGACAAGAATGGGTTGAGGGGTCGCTCTTTTTTGTCCCAGTATCTTATTATTTTGGCTGAGATCAATTACCTTTCGGGTTTATTTATTTTATTATTTTGTGATTTTGTGATTATTTTTGTGACCCAAGACGTGACACACAAGAAAAACACGATTCTTACATTATTTTGCCAGTTACTTTTGTGCTTCACATTCTTCTTTCTATGTTTTTTTTTGAATCTGTAGGATACGAGTAGATTATATTTGTTTTGCTGGAATTGTGATTATCTTGTTGCAAAAAATGGATCAATGTGTCTGCCGATTCAAGTGTTCAGAATACACGGAAAAAGGAAATCCTAAAACTGGCGGATAATCCAGTGATCGGTTAGTCGAGAAACGGATAATCGAGGTTCTGCTGTAGTGAAAATCCAAGTGGGATATGTCCAATTTCACAGAAGTGGACTTAGCATAAAAATTCCCCGCGGTCAGGTAGTATGACGAGATTGAAAACACTGAGTAACTTGGTGTCACAACTGAAATATGAATTCAATTCCTTTTTACATGCTTTCGTTAAGGCGCTAGGTTATATTACAGACGGAGTGTGTATTGCCCAAAAAGTACCATAAGAGAAGGCTGTAGCTAATAGTGTAACTAAAAGGTTCCCCCCCCCCCCCTTCCAGGGCCCTTCTAGCAGTAACCTCACATAGAATTTCATCAAATTCTTACCGCATGGAAATACCATACCATCTGTGCAGAACATTTGTTGCCAGATTTTTTAAATAGTTTCTTTCCAGACTGCGTGAAATTTCCCGTCTATGAATAAAAATTCCCTCTTTTACCAACTCGAGGAAAGTTTTAAAATCGAATTGCGAGGTGGCTTTCTTCGTTGTGTTTGCTAGGTTTGCCATTAACTCATTTTTTATCTGTTTACATGTCGCCTGTAGGGTTTCGCACCATTGTACTTACGCCCCTGACTGTAACGCAATCAGATTGCAAATTTACCAGACTTCATTGAGCCACTAACGTAAATTATTAGAATGAAAGAAATTAACCAAATGAAAAGGATCTACTAGTCGTAATCCAGGTTAAAGATGGGTGTTCCGTTCAGATCAATGTGTCTGAACGGAAATCTGAAGTCTGTTTCAATATGATTTTGTTCAGGTGCTAGCCTGCAATTATCAATTTTCTTTGTTTGAGTTACATGCCTATAGGAAATAAATGTGTTTCAGTAATTTGGTTCAGCAACACCTACAGCTCAATATCACTTCACTAGTGCACTTGAATACGGCGTAGCGTTTAGACCTTAGAGAATTTTTAAACATATTTCGTGTGTTTGCTAGTTATAATAGCTAACTTTTATGTAATAGCACGCCAGAAATTTCGTCCATCGCCGATGAAGATAAAAATACTGAATGTAGATAATTGAGATAAAGAATTGAAGCATAAAAGTTCATAACATAGAAGTTCGTATTTAAGAATACAGCAGCTTACAGGAAATATCTCGAAGAGGGATTAACTTGAAGGTTATAGATACAAAGGGAAATCACGTATATTTTATTGCACTATCGTTTATTTCCAAACTCTGTGTATAGGATAATCAACGTTGCTATCTACGGCGCTACCATTTAGATGTCACTGACGATAGCTTTCACATTAAAAGAAATATATAAATGTACTTCCTATAAGCCCTAACATTACATACACTGTAAAAACTGTACCTCTGAATTGGGAGTACAAAATTCCAATTTTGTACTCCCAATTTTTGAGAGGCAGTGACGAACCCAGGGTTGGGTTTAGATGGGCAGTTCTTTGCCTTCCAGTTCTTGGGAGGGAACAGATTAATAGAAACAAAAACGAAGGTAAAATGTGTATCTCTGGGTTCGTCACTGCCTCCTAAAATAGGCAGTATAATGTACTCCCAATATTTGACAATCAGTGACGGGACAAAAAATTGGGAGTACTAAATTGGAGTTTTGTACAATTCAGAGGTACAGTTTTTACAGTGTACAACGAGTTTAGAGTCATCCTGTATATACTACTGACATAAGCCTGTCTCAGTTCTACCGTTACCGCCAGTCAGGATGGCCAATCTGATTAGATGTGAAACCCACTCGATGCCCCCAAGCTCCTCGTGGTTCAGGCTGTGACGTCGCGGACTTCGAATCGGCAATGGGTAGGCACACCCGTTTAAATAGATACGCGGGTAGGCACGGTCGACCATTCAAACCTAGGTTTTCAAGGGATTTTCTTCGGTTTCAGCAGGCAAATGCCAGGATGGCATCTTACGTGAGATCCTGGCCGCTGACTTCTTCTTCCTTTCCCCTACTCCATCCGGACATGAGCCAAAGGTGTCTGAAGATCATAAGCTAAAAATCAGTTCAATGCCCCTATAGTTTTATTACCAGAAAGCGATTACAGTACTTCATTTTGACTTTTTATGAAAAAAAAAATCAGCTAAAGTACTCTTTTCTTTCCTGTAGCTCAACAACTTGTCCTTGGCTACAGCATTTTGTCGTACAAAATTATTTAAATTATTACTTCTCCCATTTATAGATCTAGTCTTACGTTATAATTGAGAGAACATTGACTTTCTTTTCACAGCAGAAATCGCTTCACTTGCCTTGTATAGGCTATTTAAGATAATAGCTATGTATATTTCAGAATATGGATACCACGTACTTACAGGAGCGAAATAACCACGGAATTTCGTGAATGTATTTGACAAAATAATTTTGAGTTCAACTGCATGAGCTTGATTTTAGTTGACACTATGTTTTCCTTGGCCCGCAGCGTACACGTTGCCTTCTGCGTGTGTGTGTGTGTACAAGTTTTGCATATCTTCTGTAAGTAACTGTTCATCTCACTTATTGCTTATAATTAATTCTAAAAAATGCCTTTGCACCTTGTGAACTTGGCATGTGACACCTTCCTACCAGTAAATATCCAGTGGGCTAAATGATTCACGTTTGTTTGACACATTGAAATGAAACGTGGCTGTAAAATATCTAGTATAATGATATTAATTGGCGTTTTCTGTTAATTTTTAGTGTCCTCAGGAGAATGAAAACCCTGAGTATTTTACACGTCTGACGTAATGTGTCAATTCTTCCACTTACATTAAATTTTAATTATATTGACATTTTAAAGAACTTGTCCTTGGCACAATACGTGAAACTACTTAATGCATGTGAAGTGAAAGTTATTTTTAATTTTTGAACATTCAATTTTGTAGGTAATCAAACATAATAGCTTATGGTCTTTTTCCCAGCACATTGTTTGATAGGTTAGAAGACACTTCAGACTTCAGCACAGCTTGCCAAATTGGTAGTGAAACAAAAGCAAAAAATATAGGCTGTCTTGTTAAATGAAGTTTCAAGACACAAAATCTCTCTCAAATGTTAGTATGTTGGCAGTCGATTTCGAGGGTTGCTTACTCGATTCCAATGGGGAGAGATTGCTATCAGATGTCCTTGAGGCGTCCAGAATTCAAGGGATATAACTGACATTTACGAATAAAAAATTATCGAGATAATATTTTATAGGGGAGACTGTTGTACCTTGAGCTTAGTATACCTTGGAAGAGTCTTATGTTTTTGACTCCCTATTCCATATAGCGCTACACCGTACACTACGTTGCATGTCAAGCTTCCCAAGCAGTAGCCTTGATAGCTTTCGGTGTATTCATGTGGCTGTGCTTTTCATTACACGCTTTATATTAACTTGCTCTGTATTCATCTCTGGTATAAATCTTGTAATTGATTTTTAACTCACTTCCCATCCGATTTGTTTGAAATTTTGTAAACTTGCTTGCTTCCGATGACAATACAATACTCAATCGTTAAATATGCGACAAAATAATTCAGTTAACGGTAATGAATTAATTAAATAATTCAAAATTGTCCTTAAATGCGCGCAACACAGCAACTGTTTTGTGAAGTTTGGGTTGCCCATCTCGCAGAGAGTTTAATATTCGTCTATTATATATAATAAATTAATTAAAAAAGGATTTTTTTTAAAACACGCCTTGTTAAGATGGACTAAAAGTAAAAAATAATAAATTGAATTCATCTTATGAATCGGAAAATAAAAGCGTGGGTGCTCTTTCTTACCTTATCATAAAATCATAATATCTAAAAGCATCCACGCTTTTATTTTCCGATTCATAAGATTAATTCAATTTATTATTTTTTACTTTTTAGTCCATCTTTAAAAAGCGTGTTTTTTTTTAAAAAAAAAACCTTTTTAATTTTTTTTTTCAATTAAAACATTTTCAATAATTAAAAAGTAACTGGTTTCAGATTTAATTATTGTTTTATAGCGTCGGTACCGTAGCTGTTATATTTCATATGTAACAATAACCGTATACAGGAGAATTAGATAAGTTTTCCTATGACACCAAATTTCCATTCTATATGGAAAACTTAACAGTTTCATTATGCCGCCATGTTAATGATTTCTTACAGCATCTTGTACCATGAGACACACACAGACACACACATCTTGTACCTTGGAACACAAGGGGCACAGGTCACCAAGAAAACAACCAGGATAAAAAAACAACAAATAAACACACGCCTAGCAGTTGATTAGGCTCATTGATGATTCTTTGAGTGCTTAAAACTATTTTTAAAACGTATTTAGATATTTTGTAAGTTTTTGCATAATAACATGAAAATCTTTCTTTCATAAAGTATTACATACTTTTGCACTTCACAGACAGAGTTTACTAGACTGGCTCATATACAAATAAGGTTTACCAAAAGTTTCACAGACAGAGAACTTAAATTAATAAAATATTTCCTAAAATACTGATTTGTGGGTTATTGTATCGATTTTCCCTAATGTATGTATATATACGTGCATGTTTCAAGGTACACGAGCCTTTGTACCATAGAATACTTTGCTGAATTTTTTTTAGGAATAAAAAAAAAACACCGTAAAGAAAGCAGAAGCCAAACACTGAAACATTTTAATTGATAAGCCATGGAATTGAAAAAATAAATGCCATTAAAACTATAATTTGGAAAACGTAAAATGTGTTCCATGGTACAACAGTTTCACCTATAGGCCTATAACCCGAAATGTATGTGATACAGAATGATCATATTTTCTACAAAGAAATCTTCCATGTACAAAATATGACAATTCTGTGTCCTATATTTCTTATTAGATATATAAAATGTTACCTCGAACTTTTGTTCATTCCTCAACGTTACTTTTATCCCTTGGCTTCTGGACGTCTCTTATTGTCTCTCTTCTGGCAGTCTATATCTACACTTGGCTATGGAGAATGTGAAACAAAGAATTGACCTGCCTGGAACTAAGTTGAAGCTACTATTTCGGTATTCACGTAGCGGAACTAAAGAAACAGACTAAAAGCTAAGAGTACCGTTCTCAGCAATATTCTTGACCAGAGCATTATTCTTGGTATTTCGTGCGAGACCAAAAAATGATAGGGCCATATTAATTGAACTAGTCTGTCTTTTCCATGACGATTTGCTTTGGGAAATTGATACAAGAAGCTTACGATTATTATAAACTGAATCTGCTTGTTTGACATACTTTATTTTGTTTTGATCTTGAAAAAGATTATAATGATTGTTCTACTGCGGACGGGTTTAGACCTAGGTGCCTAAACGTTTGCCATTGTCTTTCATCGAATCAGGTGATAATGTCTTAAGGCAAAGATGCATTGTTTTACGTGGACTTCGTTCATTGCTTGCGTCACCATGAGCAAAATAAAAAACGCAAGTGATCGAGAATCTTGCCTATTTTTGGAGTAAGATTGAATATAATTCCAATTCTCTTTTATTTTGCCTAACTTTCGTTTAAAAAACGTAAAGCTATGTTTCCGTCTAAAAAAAACAAACAAACAAAAAAAAAACCACTGTCCTCGCATTCATACGGATGAAAACTGGAGATGTCTTAACAATTCCGTTAACTATATTTTGTTAGTAGTTGCGTGTAACTAGTAACGTTTTAAACGTAGAGTAGTTAAAGTTGATTTTTGCTTCAAGAACTTAATTTCTCAATCTGTAACCTTATGTGCATAGTCATAGTAGAGATGTGTGTCCAGGTACGTATTTAGGGAGTGGGTCCGGAACCTCCCCCCCACGCAAATTCATGGTTTTATTGAAAAATAGTATAACTTCAGGCGTAATTATACATATTTAATATACATTTCATGCCCAGACACACCTTGGACTCCCTCCCCGGAAGTCCTTGGACCCCTCCGAAAAACCAAGTTCTGGATACGTGCCTGTGTGTGCCCATTGTATATAAAGATTCAGACTATGTGTACGTTGCGTAGATTCGAACCAGCGTCCTGGGAATCGTAGATCTGAACCGTTCTGCTGCACCCATTCGAACGCTACGAAAATCAATACAAAACCCGCTGTGCTGAGTTAGAACGATCCAAGGCACTCTCGTAAATGGCAAAAGACGTATTATATTGTCCAACCTCGAGTAGTGGGTAACAGTTTGCTCTTTAATTTCTGTACTTCAGCAAAATCAATTTATTGAAGCTAAGAATCATTTCATGTAACAGTCTCATTTTGTTGGGGAGACGTGTTTTTTTCTTCTTCTTTTTTCTTTAACGAAGCATGCGCATAAGGAACGAAACCATGATTGCATGACCGCTCTCTTTTTAATTTCCAAAAATACACCTAGAAAATGTAGGTCTACAGTAAATTATTTTAGCACTTAAACGAATGCAAACAAGTTGTTAAAAGGTTACCTTAGGATTTCCCGTTCATGTTCTTAGCTGTGACAAAATATATTATTTTCTGTGCCGGTTGTTGAAGTTACATGAGAGATTTTTTTCAGCTTTGGGCCGGCCTAAGCCATAGTTGCCTAAAGGCCTTCAAAATATTAATTAAATTCAGCTTTGGGCGCTTCTCGGTACAAATATCTAAAAAAAAACCTTTGGTCCATCTACCGTGGCTTAATTTTCAATCAAAAGAAAGAATAATAGTATAAACCTTGAGAATAATGTGTCTGACTTGTTTTTAACGTATTGGTTTCGAAACTGCATACAAAATTCCTACTTGACGATGTGATATATCGATGGCTTAATATCAAAACTTCCTAAATCCAGTTTTTGCCTGTTTGAGAACAAAATGCTTCCTCGAATTACTGTCAAAACCTCCTAAGTCCTTGAAGACTAGTATATAATAGGTTTTGAAAGTAAGCCATCGATATGCATTCTTCTAAATGTTGGTCTTGTAAAATTGGTTTCCCTTAGAGCTGCAAGTAACCTTCACTTAAATTTTAATCTGTTTGAAAGAAATACCAAAAGGTTATGTACACAAGTACTGTTTTCTGAGCAGAAAATATTGCATTTAGAAACTTGAACAGAGCATTACTGTGAAGAAATGGGAGTGATCAAATGACAAAGATAGTTTTTTCTAAGAAGTACTCTTGTTGTTTTACCGATTCTGGTTGTCAGATAATTTAGTGCAGCAAATTTTGTAGCTGCGATTTGAATGAATTTTATTTATGATCTTTAGGCACTAAGGCTCAGGCCGTTGTAGCGGCGATGTGTAAGACATAAGATTTTCTCAGTTTCATTATTTTAATATTTTATCAAGCTATAGTATTTTATTAAATAATGCATTTCCTTAATTGAAATTTAAAATAGAATTTAATTTGAATTAAATAACCAAATGTTTCTCATATTTGGGATATAATAATTTGTACAATTTTTGTGAATTAAATTAGAAATAGATTGTAAAGGCGAATATTAATTATCTTTATGCAATTTCGAACTAAAAGCCAAAAGTCTGTCTTTGCAAATGTTAAAACGCTTTTTCTATTCTGGCAGTTTCTATTGATTTTAAGCATTGTAGTTATAGTGTAGTCATTTTATGAAAATTAGGTAAAAGTATTCTTAAAATCATGAAACTTGGTATACATTTTTTTATTTTTATTTAATCACAAAATTTTGACTTAAAATGACTGCATTATTACTGGAGATAATGTTTTTCATTAAGTTTTCTTTCCTAATCAGCTTATCAAAAATTAAGAAACGTATAGTTTAGGTGCAAGTTTTATTAACCAGTCACCTTTCTGCTTAATCAAACACTTCGAGTTGCGCTTAGATAAGCACTTACTTCTAGGTACCTAAGTTGATTGAAATTAGAACATAAAATAACAATATATACAAGGCCAGTGTGGAAAGTATCGGACCTTATTTTTTTCCTGAGAAAAGTATTGAACGTTGTGTGGCAACACTGCGCACGGTGGTGGTGGTATCCTATGTCTGTCTGGTGGAGTGATTCTCGCTTGCTTCAGCATCCGTTAGGCAGCCAGTGTGTGTGGTTCTTCCTTGTTTCACTTTCATTTGGGTAAAATGAGAGTACTTGTGGAACAACGATACTGCATGAAGTTTACAGAAACTTGAAGATAGCAAAGCAGAAACAATACGGAAGGTATAAGAAAACTTTGTGACGATGACCTGGAGGTACGCAAATAAAACAGTGGTACAATCTGTTCCAAGATCAAACTGCGGAGCAAAATCAAAGGATGCTGATCGTGTACTTTGATTGCCATGGCAATATGCATCACCAATACGTACCAGAAGGGAGAACAGGTACGAAGGAGAACCATCTTGATGTTCTCCGTCCCGTATGTTACAGGAAACTAGACTTGTGGGATTTACAAAACTGGCACCTGCATCAGGATAATGAACACCCCTGTCGTTCGCCAGGCTGCACACTCCTGGGACTTTTGACTATTTCCTCAAGTCCGACCAACACTCAAAGGTACTAGCTTTGACTTCAGAGAGGTCATCATGTACAACGCGACGGCGACGTTGACAGCAGTTCCAAGAGGCGTTCCAGGCATGTTTCCAGTAATTGTAGGATCGTTTGGTTAAGTGTGTGGAAGATGAAAGACCCTACTTTGAAGGCAATTAGGAATTAAAACACACAAGGAATGTAGGTTCAATTTCCTAGCTTATGTTCGGATACTTTTCAGACAGGTCTTGTATATTGCTCTGCCATTGGTGTATATTTATTTATTTATTTACCTTACATTGGTGGACCAGACAGGCAACTGTGGCCTAAGTCTGTCGTATTCTGAAGGATGACATTCATGGACGAGTCCCTCTCTGGGGACGGGAAATGGAGAAAGTAGTAGCCAGGGACTTTGTCCAAGTACCACCAAGGCGTTCACCTAATGAAACTTACGCAAACCGAGGAAAAAATCAATATGGGCGGCAACAAAACTCGAACCTGCGTGCCTCCGAAATCCGTGACCGTAACTAGTAGATAAGATTGATTGTTTTTCTGTGCATTTTTTCACGGGTTTATTATCAGTTATAAAGCAGGAATCGTAAAAGAGAAAAAAATGTTATCGACAAAGTAGGAAATCCGCCTTTGTAGATAATACATAGATATTGTGGATATCTTCAACCTCCTAGCAAAGTGGCCCTCAACAAAGAGCTACAGAAACTTTTATTTTGATTACCATTTTCACCCGTCTGGGAATACCAACAATCCTCCACTTACTTGAGATGACGGAAGGGAATTTCCAAATAGTCATGTCCCGAATCTGAGAACATTGGCCTGATGGAAAACAACAACACAGCCAAAGTCAAGGCAGTGTGGAAAGGACGAACTAGGACATTATAATGATGCTAACTGCATGGATACAATAACATATTTCTCGCTACGGTGAAGTTCTTAGATTAGTTCAAT
>JAGDQP010045717.1:0-15515 GCA_022664845.1 Lepisma saccharinum
TCATAATTTCGGTGTTAGGAATTTGGTGATGATGGGATGTAAGATGTACATGAGGTGCTTAGACACCACAACACTTTACGAATAAGACAGGTGATTGATTCTCTTCTCGTCTAGGGGTTGCTCTAGACAATTATGGTAGACAAGTGAGTCCGACATGATGGATACTGTGTAGGTAAGCTATGAACATGAAGGGCGAAATGATTTATAAATGACTATGAATGTAGGAAGAAAGGTCAATGATTTATAAGTTACTCCGAAGTGGGAGGTGGTGCTATTGAGAATAATATATATGATCCGAAGTGGCCTGTAGTTGTACTTTGAATACTTCACATGCACTATGGCCAAAAGGACAGATATTTTGAAATGCAAGTGTGAAAAATGTGAGGCGTTGCTTGATTGTTTGGAGGTAGTGCAGGAGTTGGGTTAGGTTACTCAGGAAGACGGATGTATAACCTGGTGTTTCTGGATTTGGTTCAGGTCGGATTTTACACTTATAAGAGAAGGTAGGGTGAGGTTTGCTGCACTGGCTACATGCTGGAGGAAGTTATTGGTTGATGCAGGCCTTGGTGTTGTGTGATCCTGAGCAATAACCGCATTTTCGTTGATTTGTACAGTGTTTTGTGTCATGTTCATTGTATTTTTGGCAGCGTTCACATCGTAGGGAAATTGGTGGTTGTGTTCTTGATGGTTCGACACGATAGCGTTTTCTATAGATGAATGTTTCCTGTTCGAGTAGTTTGTCTGTGGTTTGTTGATGAGTGCTCAATACACGTGCAATGTATCTTAGTGTGCCTTGTGGAATTTTAAGGCGGATGCACTTGGAGATGGTACGTCCCTCTATTCTAAGTTCGTCTTGTGCTTCATCAGTGATATCTGGTTCGACCCCTCTGAACACATTGGTGATCTGCGTGGTGGTGGTTGAATACGTATAGTTTTTGTTGTCAGTGGTGATAGTTGGGCATTTTTGCCGAATGTCTCAAAGCGATATTTCTTCCTGATGGTAGATGCTAAGTTGCTGTTAAAAGACTTCAGAATAATTTGTGATATACAGTCTCGAGGGACACATTTAAGCAACTGTTGAAATAGTTGCTTTGGTGATTGGTAGTTAGGATCATAGTTCGTTAGAAGAAATGAATGTAACGAATCTTAGTCGGCGCTATTGAATTCAAAACGTTCTGTGTCAGATGCAGCCATTTGGCCGTCAGAGTCTTCGGAATTACCGAATGTGTGGGACTTTTTTGGTGGTTGTGAATTAGAGCTTCCAGAATGGCGTGTAGGTAGTGTTCGATTTGCTAGGGGAGATGTCAGGGATTTTCCCCTAGTGCGTGAAGATTTCATCCCCGGTTGTTGTTTCCGAATACCATGTCCAGGGATAAAATCTTTATACTTCTGCCCAAATAGGTAGTATTTTGAAACTTACCAGCAACCATTAGTTGTAGGATCTCCCTTCGTAATTTATAATAAATCGAACACTGCGCGTCGGTGATCTTGATGTAGAACAAAGATGATCTGAACTTCTGCTGTGCTTGGAAGTTGCCTCTAACGATGTGAGCTTAGGTGTTGTAACATATGAAGTGCTTTGAACAACTTGGGGTAGGGTATGCTTGCCAGGTTTAGGCACGATAGGGAAGTCTCTGCAAGGGTGTATGAATGTGATGATAATACGATAGATGAGTGGGTGGGACGACCCGTTTTGATAGTCGTTCAGGTGTCGTACACCCTTTCTGCGGAAGATTTCACAATGACGGCAGCTCGGCTTGATCTGTCTGGTCCATATAATGAGACTACTGCAACGAAGAGATAACTAGGGTGGTAACGTAGGAAGGTTTAAATAATGCTGGCAACACTGGTTCATTCAGGCACGAGCTATACTTATACCGTTAATTGTAACAACAGACATCGTAAAGCAATTTAAAATTAAAATTAAAACAATAACCTAATTATAAAATAGGTTTCACAGCTAAAAACAATGGAAGTTCAGTGCTGCCATGTTTTGACCATAATGTTAGCTCTTCTCAACACAGCGTGTTGGTTGACATTTGAATTATTTTTAGTCTTAGATATTGTTAATAATTTATTTTTGTTTTTAGAATATTTGTATTATTCGTTGCTAGGCAACGCCCTTTATCTATAATATTTACACTAATCTTATATACATAACCACAATCACTTATTAACTTATTCATCATCACTCACTATCACCATTAACTTCGTAATATCACTCATTCATCAACAATCAACATTATCATCATTACACAGGGTGTATCTTTAATGGTGGGTCAAACTTCAGGGGATGATGGAGAATGACAAAAGACGTGATTTAAGCGAAGAAGTTGAGATCCGAATATGCGTCAGCGCTGAACTATAGCCCGCCGAAAATGGACCAAAGTAGAACAACAATTAATAGAACGAGAGAACGAAGTGTCGGAGAAAGGTCGGGTCAAAGGAACGATTGCAGTATGTGCCCTGTAGATGCGATTCATGCACACATCGATGCGGAACAGTGGCGGCGCAAGGGAGGGCGCATATGACAGCACTGGTTGGGAGCGGAAACATGGGGCCAAACGTACCGGGATGATGGCAAATGACAGAGTAAGCAATGTGAGAGACGGATCCGTAGTGCGAATTGCAAGAGCCGCGCGTTGCGTGGTATGACGCTGTCGCGACGCTAGGGCACGTACAATGCTCCACACGACAGCGTGCATACATTGTTTCCTGAAGCACTATTGCCGAACCCACAAACAACATGTGTCGTCCTGTTACAAGTGACAATCGACACCTTTCCTTGCGTTGATAGCATACGTTATGTACGTTGGTGGCTGCACACAAACAGAGGAAACAACACAAGTCTCTGTCGCTGTACGCCCTCTGTATCACTTGACTTGGCGGTAATGTACGTCATCGTTGTGCAGGTGACGTGTTTCCTTCCCGAACCTGCAGACGGCGTGTTACTATTCCGTGGTTAGTCGCTCAGTATCATTACCTGTGAGTTGTCTGTGCTGGTGGTCTGGAGAGGGCGTAGTGCGAAAGTGAAACGGCGTTCACATTGGAAGAACTTGCAGATATGGTGTTTGTGTATGGCCGAGCGAATGGAAACAGTCGTGCAGCTGCAAGGTTATATCGCACCAGGTATCCAGACAGGCGCCATCCAAAGTACACCATGTTACCGAGGCTGTTTCGGCGTTTACGGGAAACTTGCGCCAAGTCAGTCACGACCGCGGCAGGCGACGAACAACCAGGACTCCCGACCTTGAAGAAGAGGTTCTTGAGGGTGTGACAGAACACCCGTCGAGCAGCACTAGAGCATTAGCACAAGAAGTGGGGGTTGATCACACTACTGTGTGGGGAGTACTCCGTGAACAACAACTACACCCCTATCATTCACAGAAAGTGCAAGACCTGCATCCTACAGACTTCGCACCCCGTGTGGCGTTTAGTGAAACGCTAGTGCAGCGCTGTTTGCAATACCCTCAGTTTCTTGCCGCCATACTCTTCACAGATGAGGCCTGTTTCACGCGAGAGGGTGTATTCAATACAAGGAATAGTCAAGTTTGGGCCGATGTAAATCCGCATGGTACCATTGTGCATGGACATCAACAGCTATTTACGGTAAATATCTGGGCAGACATCGTCGATGACCAGCTGATAGGTCCATATCTCTTACCGCCTCGCTTAACAGCACCAGTGTACTCAGTGTTCCCGCGCGAAACACTCCCTGCATTCGTAGATGTACCTTTTAATGTTCGTGCATGTATGGGATTTCAGCATGACGGGGCCCCAGCACACTTTGGCGCAGCTGCGCTTCAGTGCCTTGACGATACCTTCCCGCTTAGGTGAATCGGAAGAAGCGGTCCGAATGCTTGGCCGGCACGCTCCCCTGATCTGAACCCCATTGATTTCTTCTTGTGGGGTTATGTAAAAGCGCTCGTCTACGACACACCTATCCAGAACGAAGAAACTCTCCTTGCACGCATCCTCGCTGCCTGTTAGATGTTTCGCACCAACCCAGGCATCTTCGAGCAGATGCGCCAAAACCTATTATGGAAATGCCATGCCTGCATCGCATCCCAGGGACGCCATTTTGAGCAGCTGCTGTGAATGTAAGTACATTTGCTCATTGTGTTTTCGTCCCACCAGTATCATGTGCAGTCTTGTCTAGCATTAGTATGTGTCGTCCTACATTACCACACCCACTGTATGATTGTTGTACCTGACCTTCTACCGCACTCCGTTGTCGTGAATGCCGAACGTATTTCGTGCTCCAAGGATCCTGCTTCCTAGGAGCGCTCTGACACTTCGGTGATTTACGGGCTTTGCGATCCCACATTCTTCCACACCCCTGTCAACAGCCACACTGTATACCGCGTTCGTGACGCTGGAAACGAGCCAACACGTGTCTGCTGGCCTCTGTCGCACTGGCACTTTTCCCAACGCTCCGCTAGTAATACAGTACATTGCTGTGTTTCTTCGCATGCGCACTGTTCCGCATCGATGTGTGCATGAATCGACTCTACAGGGCACATACTGCATTCGTTCCTTTGACCCGACCTTTCTCCGACACATCGTTCTCTTGTTCTATTCATTGTTGTTTTACTTTGGTCCATTTTCGGCGGGCTATAGCTCAGCACTGACGCATTTTCGGATGACATCTTCTTCGCTTAAATCACGTCTTTTGTCATTCTCCATCATCCCCTGAAGTTTGACCCACCATTAAAGATAAACCCTGTATATATAATACACTATTTACACTAGGTCATATGGGTCTACACATGTTGATCGCCTCACAGTCATGGGCAAAAAGTCTTCGGGAAATCATTTGTCACACCAAAATAAGAATAACATTTCCTATAAACATGGGTTCGATTTCGCTTTGTTTTGGACATACAGCGTTTCCAACTTGGAGCCCAAAATCGACGCCTAACCATTGGAAGAAAATGAATAATCATAAATAAATAAGAAATGACAGACTGAATGTTTTTTTTCTTTTCGAAAATTTGTTTGTATTAAGTGAATAACTAGAGTGAAAATTTGATGTCACAGGGTGTCAGTGTTGCCAACTCAGTATAATGTTTAAAATTTTCAAATGACACTACGTAGTGTTATTGGGTATTTGGTATCCTCTAATGGTGATAAACAACACACGTAAAGCACACGCTGCAGTGTTGCAAGCTATGTATAAGTCAAAAAGGTTTTCACTAATTTATACAAACTACATATTTTCCTAGGATACTTCATCCATAGTTTGCAACACTGCGGTGTTTTAGGTGTAATGTTCATCACCGCTAGACGATGCGAAATACGTAGTGTCATATGAAAATTGTAAACGTTATAGCGGGTTGGTAACACTGACAGCCCAGTGAGATCGAATTTTCACTCTTGATATCCACCATATAGATAGAAACAGATTTCCGCAAATAAAATTTTAATTCATTCCGTCATTTCTGATTTATTGACAGTTTTTAGATAATTTTCTTCCCATTGTTTGGCGTCGACTTTGGGCTCTAAGTTGGAAACGCTGTATCTCCAAAACGAAGCGAAAACGGACCCATCTTTATTCTTATTTTACTTATTATATATACAATGTGTGACAAATCATCTCCCAAAGTTTTCCCGTACATGACTAGCAGTCTGAGACACCCTGTAGATGGTGAAGTGTGGAATGAAGATTCAGGAGTAAGAGATGAGGAACTAAATATATTGAGTGCAGAAAAACCAATACTGCATTTTGCGTATTTAAATTTGTAGCCGAAGCTAACCATATGCTTAGATCTGAAGTAACTGCATTGACTCATAAGGCTACTAGTATTTTCTTGATGATTTGTAGTATGACACTTACCATTGTTTAATTTTTAAGGATATATCGCACATACCAATTTTGATCTGGCTCAACAATGAATCAAGCTTTCTTTGGCAAGTAGAACAACTTGATGCAAGCTTGCTAATCTACCGAAAAACATTTACACAAGGTTGAATCAAGCAGTCTAGTTTACTAGAATCATGGTTGATATACCCTAGACAGAACAAGAAAGGGAAACATAATAATGTACTTCTAAAAAATAAAACGTTGTCCTGAGTGGAAATCGAACCGAGGATAACTGGTACACCAATAGGATGCTGTAGTCACTACAGCAATAAATCATGTCCTAGTTCATCAGATCGCAAGAGATAGATGTAGTCAAATGGTAGGAGTTGGCTGAGATTAGCTTACGGCGTAACAGTCCTGGTACATGATGGTACTATTGCGCACTGAAACGACAGCAGTAGTACAACGAAACAAAATTAAGATAAATTTCAAGTTGACAAGCTTTCTCGCATAACTGATTGTTTGACAAGCTTCTTTGTATAACAGAATGTTCCAACAAGCTTGAATTACGTTAGTTATGACAACCAAACCACTTTCAAGTTTCTTTATTGAGTACAACACTATATCAAGTTTGACAAGTTCAAAACAAATGACTGACAAGCTTGTTGCAAGCTGACATGCTATCTAGGATATTGCTATTAAACCCTGTATTACTGTACTTTCTTACGTATTTCCGTTTTAATGAATGACTAAAGCAATACTTTTCACTATTACAAAGATCCAGAGAAAAAAATAATTTCTAAGCTTAAATATCGTGTTAAAACTAATTAGAAACTTCTCATCGTATCGCACCAAACTTAGTGTACATGTATGCATGAGGAGGTCACCTCTTGCATTGTTCCTGGTGTGGAACATAAATAAAATAGAGGATGTTGGTATTATAGTGGTCCCGCCAGGAAATGAGCCCTAGCATGAGCACTGTGACAAAGGCACGGACTATTCGACTTCAACGTGGAGGGGAGGTCGCGTCAGTTTGTTTCACTTGGTAGAGGTGAATGAGTGAGTGATTGGATGCATATATGGTAAATTTCCGCACCCACATACAAAATATCGCCACCGCTATGCCAGTTTCAATACAAACTCATGACACGATTCTTTCCAGGGCAAATATGTCACGTAGGAAGAGAGTGCCGAAGGTCAACGGGGGATCTTTCACCTCTGAAAATAATGAACTTTCCCCGCTTCCGCTCGTCCGTCATTTGGGTTCCAACTCACGGCGTGAGCCGTGAGGGGTATACACACATGACATGGATGCGTAGCACGGAGCGCAATACACTTCAGCTCGCTTTGTCGCAGCTCGAATCGATTTTGTTTTTGCTATGTTCTTCTCTCGTGCTTCTTGACTATGTTGGCTAATACTACGACTTCGTCAATATCATCCTTGCAACTTACGTCTTCCTCGATGAATCAAGTATTATATTAAATTATTTTATATATCTTTTTGTTTGTAACGTAGTTATTAACTGGCAGTATTCTTCGCCTGGCAACCTTACTGTGTCAATGCCTATTTTCAATTAAATCCTGTATAATAGGCATAGAAGTTTAACACTTGTTTCCTCATTGGTCTTCAAGATCATCAAGGGTTTTGGGGTGAATTTTGTAAACTTCTTCTTTGGCCCAGGCCTACCAAAATAATAATAATTACAGGGTGTGAGGTCTGTGCTTCTAGTAGGCTACTTTGTTGGTCCACAACGTCTTGGAAAGTTGGCGTCAAGCCAGTTGCGAACGTCGACACCAAAGTATGAAGGTTCCCCAACTTGCATACATATGAGCTCTGTAGCGCAATTCCGTCGAATGACGATAAGTTACACAAAGTTCTGAAGCGTATTCAAATAGCTTTCACCATTCAGTGTGTCCCGTAGAAGATAAGAAAGTATCACATTGGTTCATGTCAAACCACACCAGACACTTACTTTAGAATGTGAAGGAATTTTCTCAACGGTAACACCTGTGTCACCTGCACCCCAATAACGACAGTTATGCCTGCTAATAAAGTGGTAAAGAATCAACTTTCATCCTTTACTGTAGCTATCCTTCTAATAACCTTCTACGTTATGTATTATCAACTTAAAAAATGGTACTTTCTTATCAGACACGCTTTATAGTTTTAAAGTTGCTTTATCGTGATCTGAATCCAGTGAGGGGATTTTGAAATTGAACATTCAGTGATGCATCTTTTCTGGGATATTTGTTTAGGATAATTACCTACCTACGGCAAACATATTACATATTTAATTCACAGTTTGAATTTTAGTTGAATATGCCTTCTTATTCACAACGGCTTTTGCCTTCTTTTATGAATTTGACTTGGTTCGAAGTATTGGAGATGCCATTGTTAAAGTCTAATCGTAAGTCTACATTAGATCTTGTTGATCAACATGTTTGTGTGCGCGAGGATTATCTAAAGACCGTGACAATCTTCTATAAATTAATTTGCTTAACAAGTAACGATGTATTCTCCTTGTTTTCAAACTTCCTAACAAGAATTAAATTATTTTGGTTTACTGCTAAAAAATGTGCACTAACTATGTACATTCTTTTGCGTGACGTTTATAAATTGGCACGGTCTTTAGATAATCCTCGCGTGCACAAACATGTTGATCAACAAGGCCTAATGTAGACTTACCATAAGACTGAAATGTTTACAGAGTTAAAATGTAAAACCTTTTATCGAGGATCAATCTAGTGTTAAGAGGGCTGTCCAACGTACTGATATCACATCTAGGAATAAACACCAGATTCTTGTACACGTAGTTCGATGCATAGGTCGTCAACAGAGATATAAATAATTTCATTAACTGAAAGAAGTGTATTGAGCGACTTAGTAGATCCAAATTCGATAAACAAGAAACTTGGGTGTAAGAGTCTGAGTGTATATAGTACAAACATATTAGTACTGGCCCCATATCTCAAGGACTCTTTGAAACCAAATGTCATCTGGTACTGCTATATAATACTAAAATTATCCTTAAAATAATTTTATTCCTATTTTGTTTGATATCATTAGCAATGCGAATAACATGAAAAGACTCATGTTAAGACCTTCTATGATTATAATCCTTGTGCTACACATTTTGTAGGTCCATCAGCGAGTCCACCAACTCTACAATTTGCCTAAGAGCGGAAGAATTAGGGCGTTGTTCCGGCGGTATCTGACCGATCAGGAACATTGGCTGGACGCACAACTTCAATAATTTTACCAACTTACATACTAACAATTGTGTTTTCACATGGGACTCAGTAAATAAAACGCTTTGATTCCATTTTCCAATTAAAAGTGACGACCTACAAATATCTGTGTTTGCAAATAAACTTTCCATCTACTGAATCACTGAATATTCTTATGATTTATATATCAAAATAAAATCGGGTGAATACTTGGCAAATATGTGACCCTTTAGAATCAATAAATAGATTTCCACTTACAATCTGGTTGTCTCTTGTTCTCCATCTCAACTTGGAAGGATCTCGTGATTACCGAATCAATCGTGGTGGTCCACTTTTGTCAAGCGTTACTTATATGCGTATGCTTGAAATTACTGATGACAAATCCTCGTTTTTCCAATTGGGTTTTTTTTTCATTGACTTCTATTTCCGTGCTTTTGACATTTCAAAACAAATGCAACCGACTGATTTTTGTCTCTTCCTCCGTTTATGTCCTTCCTATTGTGTCACCAATCAGTATGAGGTAAACGGGGAAGACATGTTATATTGTTTTTGATCATTCAACCTTCTTTTACGTAAGAATCACATTCATCAAGTCTCTTGTTCATAGGAGTAATAAAAGGTTTGTCCATTAATCGTTTTACCGGTAGATGAATGAGAAAAAGTCTTAATGATGGATTTCACTTAAAATTGCTAAATGATGGATTTCCCCTCCCTTCATTTTGCGATTGTAATTAAGTCACTGTTCTATTCTGAGATGAGATTTTAAGTATAACTCCATTTTAATTGGTAAGCCACACAATGCCAGTAAAGGTTTCATGAAGCAGAGCTTTCATAAGCTTATCGTATTCCACAAGACAAAAGGTATGATTTAACTTAAAATGACCAAAGTTGGTAGAAACTAGAGATATTTTGCACATAAAACCTATATATCATACTTGACGATTCTCTTTTGTTGTTTTACGAGCTTATACTAAACAATACTAGATGTCTCCTCTATCGCTCCTTTTATCCCATCACAATCCTTCTTATTCTCCTTTTTGAACCCGTGAGAGGGAATTAGGAGAAGGTCTAAGTGACGCAGATTGTTTGTGCTGTCATCCACGATACGAAAAGCTTCGTTATCTATCTTAATCTCTTTGTTACGTTGAGAAATAGCGAATGAAATGGCTTTTCCTTAATTACTAATGTCATATCCATTTTCCTAAGGTGTTTTAATTTAATCTCGTTAAAGAAGTTGGAATATATTAAAAGTTTTGCACCAAAGACAAATTTAAAATGTTGATTTTTCTTTCTCATTGTCTCGTCGTGTATTGATTTTGTGACCTTGTTGATAAAATGTCTCCTCAAGTTTTTAATGTTTGTGTTTAAGTAAAAACGAAGTCAAGAATGATTTTGAATTGTAATTCAATTTTTTTTTATTGCACTTCTACTTATTTAAAGATCGTGTCACTCACTAACAAGACTGTAGAATTAAGACTCTGCATCAAGTCTCAGCTCTAAATGTTCAAATTTTTGAAAAATTATAGAAATTATTCATATATGGTTCAAAGACTAAGACCAAAATAAATAATAAGAGAGAGACGACACAAGGAACGAGCGAACTAAAAAGATTACTATCGTTCTTAATATTAGAGTTACTGTTGATTGATGGTTACGAACCATTTTGGGTGTTGTTTTAGGATACGATTATTGTATATTTAGGAATGATATTTTTATGGATAACATGGAGTAATATGTAATCGATCAGTTACTTGAAGATATGCAATATTTGAGAGGAAATCTTGATGGGAAGTATTGTGTAAATATAAGTTATACATTATGACTGTAAGGATACTGGTGGTTGTATTAAAGTATAGTCTTCAGGGAAGATACTAATGGTGTTCTTAAGACTTAAATTTAAGGGTAGTTTTGCGTAGGAACTAACTGGGATCTTCTCCAGAGTAACAGTTAATTACCTTAGACGGAACCGGACTGAACGTAACCTAATTTACGATCTAGCCTATCTTAATAGGTATCACCACTTGGGCCACAATAGAGATTCTCACAAGGTGAGTATATCATTACTAATATAACAGAAAGATGATAACAATCATGACGTCATAAACTCGGGAGTCAAATAACTTTACTAAAAATGAATTATATTATAGATTTCTACCAGTACTATTTGTGCCTGCTTTCCCAAACTGCAATATTGTCTCTCGTTTGTTTGTTTTTTTCATATATTTTTCAAAACCTTAAATTGCAGGAGGAGTCTTGGTGTAGTCTTTTTGTAATAATATGAAATTAATTATGATGAGTAATGGGGAAGTTGAACGACGGTGATTTGCCCTCCATCGAATGAAGAGAACGTTCTAAGAACTGCACCAACATTTTGATAAAAGTGGGATCCCAACCTATTACGTCCGTACTGGGTGTCGAATCCAAGATTACTCGTTAACAAGGCAGCAAGCGTTGCCATTCACCCACTGCATCTGCAATATACTGAATTTATTATATAAAGTTCAAATTCTGTCTCTGTTTGCCTATAAATAGGAAACACTACGTTCATCCAAAAAATGGAGGCAGCTGAGCTGCCTCCACTTTTCGGATTAACCTACATTCAGCCAGTTTTCGGTTGAACGTTTTACTTTCTGTAAAATTTAAACATGCGTACATATATATAGGCTATATATTGATGACTTCAATTTCCCTTTTATCAACAATATATATGTGTGTGCGTGTGTGTGTGTTTGTGACTTTTCCAACGTATTCTATTGAATCAGACCTTTCCTTGAAAGTTGAAAAGAAATAAAGGTAATATTCCTTTAAAATTAAAATTGAAAACAAAAGCTGAGGTGGTTGGGTTTCGATCCAAGGTCCACTAGCACACTGATCAGATGTTCTCGCCACTTTTCTATTTTTTTAATAACTTTTATTTTTATTTTTTATACTTCAACTATCAATTACAATCCAATAACCAATAACAATAACACTATCAAATTAGACACACAACGCTCTTTCATATTGAGCAAATCTTTTTCTTCTATTTTCAATGAGAATTTGAATAAGCAACGTTCGTAACAATGTGACATTAAAATCTATATATGTTAGAGTAGGCTTGTGAAGTAAAATATTAAGTGTTTGACACGTCACCCCCCCCCAAAAAATTCTCTTTTTCGCTTTGGGACAACAAATAATATCCTCTAAACTATATGCTGAAAAGTGGCCTCTTAATATTCTATTCATAATAGTACAGTATTGGTGCCAAATTTGAGAACCATTGCTACAACCCAATCAACGTCTCAACCTTACCACATAATATACGTTTATTATCAACACTAGAGGCTCGGTGATACAATATCTCTTTATGAGGCCATGTATGATGAATCACCTGATATCCAATATTATGTAACTGCGGATTGTCCGCAACCTCCGCCAAATTACACCATATCCAATCCCATTGTTTGTTAGGATTAACGCGTTGAATCTTTGTCATATGTAAGGGATTCAACTGCTTTACATAACGATATAAGATTCTGACAGACCATTGATCAATAAGCGTCTTTGCCACTGTAGCATACGCCATTTCAATAAGCGCTTTATTAAGGTAAGGAAGCAAGTTTTTCCATTGGAGGGTATAAAGGGGCAGGGCCAATTCGGTTCGTCGACACGCTTCTTGAATAATTTGAGCAGAAAATTCATGAGTAAATTCACAGGTTAACTGCATCGTACGATGGAGTAACAACGCTTCTCCGTGTATACGTACATCTTTTAGGTTCAGGCCATCATGCGATAGCGGTAGTTGACACGTTTTTCTATGAATACGAAGTTCATAGTTGTGTCATAACAAGGATCCAATACGTGTATCAATCGTAACATTATGTTTTTTGAAATAGCGGAAATAGTTGCAGAATGTGCGTACACTGACTCAAAATAAACACGTTTATGAATCGTGACCGAGTTAATAACGTTTCAAAATACAATTTGTACTGTTGGACGCTATTTGTTACTTTTTGAATGAGTGTCTGAGAGCTAAGGGCAATAGTTTGTTTTTATAGTTTTAGAACACCAGATTCCCAAATATTTTAGGGATTCCGTAATATCACCAAATGGTCTTACTCTCGGACTCAAAGTATTGCCCATCATCAAAATTGTTGTTTTGCTAGGGTTTATGACAATATAGATACCTGAGCGAAACGTCGCAACACCTCTCAAATGTGTTGTATTTCCTGGACGTTTTCCGTTACCCATATCGCGTCATCCACATATGCTATTGATTTTAGCACCACTTGATTCAGCCGGATACCAGTAATACCTTGTTCAACTACATGCAATAAGGGCATAAGTCCTAAATTGAATAGATAGGACGCGAGTGGGTCACCTTGGTGAACTCCACGTTCCATATTAAATTCCGTCAACAAGCGCGCGCTTATTGACTTGTAGCCGAATTGTTCGCACCTGAAACGCATTAGTCAATAATGTAATTAAATTGGCTGGTAAATAAATCCGGGTCAACACTTGTAACAAATAATTGATGTTTAGGGGCGAGAAGGCGTTAGAGAAATCCGTTGAGTATATAATGAAAAGAGGCACAATCTTGAGCTGATAAGATCGAATCATGTCAAGCTGATTGGCTAATAACACGTGAATGGGTTTCGTGTGCGTCAACCCACTTTAACTTTCTTCCAATATTATAGACATGTATGGTTGTAATCAAAACATAATTATCTTTAAGAGCAATATACAATCTACATTTAACAATGAAATCAGCCTTTGCTTTCTTTATTAAATTAACAAACATATAGCTTGCATAAAATCCATACACAACAATCGAGACTGTAAAAACTGATTATAAAGTGTCGTCAGCATGGGGATTAACAATTGTTTAAACTTTTGATAGAAGCGCACTCCCAGACCATCAACGCCTTGAAACGAATCTACATTCATCTTTCCCAAAGCCAGCTCGGTTTCATTTATAGTAAACGATTGCGCTAATAGTGAGTTTTGTTAATCCGTTAATAAAGGCCACTCTATGTCACAATTGAAAAAAAATATATTACTTTGGATTTGAGGTGATTTACAAAATAATCAAGTTAACTGTAATTAATTAATTAAAATAATTCGAAATTATTCTTAAATGCACGCAACACCGCAACTATTTTGTGTAATTTGGGTTGTCTATCGCTCAGGAAGTTTAATATTTGTTTTTAAAAAGGATTTTTGAAAAACGCGCTTTTTAAAGATGGGCTAAAAAGTAAAAAATGATAAATTGAATTAATCTTATGAATCGAGAAATAAAAGCGTGAGTTCTCTTGCTTACCTTATCATAAAATCATAATGTCTAGGACCACGTCTTTATTTTCCGATTCATAAGATTAATTCAATTTATATATATATATATTTTTACTTTTTAATCCATCTTAAAAAGCGTGTTTTTAAAAATCCTTTTTTAATTATTTTTTTACTCGTTAGTACGAATTGATTAAGAAAAGAATGTATTTAAAAAGTTTATTATTATTTTTTTATGACTGAATCAACAGAAGTAACTTCTAATTCACTTTCGTCCTGGTTGAAACACTGCCGAGTTGTAGCGTCACCTTGCACATCGCATCATTCCTCGACAGGGACATATTTAGGGGGTTTGGAGCCTACGAGTTTCAGATTTCATTTTTAAAATCCATGCAATTTTTCCTGCTTTACGAGATGTCAAAAAAATCAAGAATCACGTACACGAAACATAATTCATATTCAGACTCTTTGCAACTTTAATAATTTTCTTCCAACCTAGATTTGTTTCTTAGTCAGGCAAATTGTAGGTGGAAACCCGACAAAAATATTAATATTAAAATAGCAAATATCTAATTAATTAATTAATATAAGTTCTATAATAATACTAACAACGTCAATATCAGCCTAATCTAATTTTTTGTGTGGAAGAAGATACCAGATTACCCAAGTACTTGATATACCTTCTAAAGATATATTTTATGGTTATTCACTTACAGTGACTCTCTGTGGGAAGTCATACCCAAATCCCCAAGAACACCCTCGAATTTAAAAAAAAAATACGGTCGAAAAGCTATAAAAAAACAGTGCAAAACTCCATTTGCATCATCAAAATTTTAACTTTACACATCCCCAAACTGAAAATCCTGGCGGAATCCCTGTACTTATACAGTGTGTTCTGAAATAATACGACAAACTTCGACAGGTTATTATCCAAAGAAGATAAAAAGTGCACTTCAAAGTTTTTTAAGCGTTGTTTCGGAGCTAAAGGCGTGCACAGTTGGAGCAATAACATCAGAAAATTGCTAATAAAGGAAGGATCTATATCACAAAACTAACAAAATCTACTAAGATTGAACTGTTGTATCCGACAAACAGATCATAACAATGTTACTTCCACTTCTTCAAATAATATAAATTGGATATTACAACAATATACAATCTTTTCAGTATAGAAAATATTCTCACTAGTGAAGGAGAACAAAAATCAGGAAAAAAG
>JAGDQP010045718.1:0-15515 GCA_022664845.1 Lepisma saccharinum
TCTTTTACTACCTCCTCTCGAACAATTTCACTCATAATTTCATTTTGAATTTCCGGAGAAGAGTAGGTAGCGTTTTTTGGAACAGTTGAGGAACAATCAGCCAACTTTGTATCTTTTTTTCTTTTTTTAATGTATACTTAAAAAGATTTCTAAACAAACCGTCTTCAGTTTCTTCGTCAATTGAATAGCTTCCACGCAAAGCGAGTTCATCAATTACAAGAAACTGCACAACTTCTGCAATTGATCTAACTTAATATTTATTCTTTTCTAAAACACTTTCATTTAAAAGAGTTGAAACAGAAAGATCTCCAGAAACACGCTTCTTCTTAATTATTTTGTGAACTGTAATTCTTCTGCCCCCCCCCCCCCCTTTCCCTATGACAAAAGACGAACATTTTTTTTTTTTGTTTACATCAAATCATAAGTGCTTGAAAGGATATGCGAGAGGGTGTACTTTCATCCCCCTCCCCAACTCTTACATTAATCAAGAATTGTAAGAACATTGATATTTACAGGTTAATTCCCAGAACTTTTTTTTAATGTTTGGCTTAAACAATACATAAGCGCATTCTGAGAAAACATATCTATATTAAGTTTATCGAAAATAGGTAATTCTACAAACTAAAATCAACAAGTCGGGCGTGGACCCTGTTCAGTCGGGCTTAGCCCGACCTGCCCCTTCCTTCCCCTAACTACGGCCCTGAAACAAACACAAAAATTAGGTTTTCAAATAGAAATGCATAACTGCGAACAAAGGGGAAAACTAAACATATCTTTTGAAGTAAGAACGGATAACAGTGTTTGGAATCTAAAATTTATAACAAAGAGTAGAAGGAAAATAGGATGACGGTGTTTAAAAGAAGAAAAATGGCACTCTCTCGATATGAAAACAATACGAAATGTAATTTTGCCTCTCTGTTTGAACAAATATTACTAACATTAGCGAAAATTGAATGAAATAACTAAAACTGTATAATATAAGTCTAAACATGTGTGTAGCGATCGCACAGGACTACCGCAAAGAGACACAGACTATTCTCAGAAAAGAATGGTTTCATTTTCAAAAGAAGAAGATAAAGAAAATAGAAAGTGAAAATATATACAGAAAAGTTCTATTACTGTTTGATAGCGTGAAGATCGGGAAACAATAGCAATGAAGGTGGTATTTTGGAACCTGTTGGATTTATCTGGCAACATTGTTAACGTTTTGGTTTCATGTCTGCCTCGCCTCGCTGTGCTTTATAGAGTCGTTGCATTGGCGGGGCGATCAATAGGGGACACGAAACTGGGCGACGATAACGTCTGCAGGGAGACGCGGAACGCTGTTCGCTTTTGTTTTTTAGTCTGCCTTTTCCTAGAAAATATCGATAGGACACGCTTGATGAAATGTTCGATAAATTGTTTAAAATGTATTTTAGTTTTGCAAGAGTATACACTCTGTTGCTTCTTTAAAAAATGATTCACTAAGTGCTTATAGAAACGGAAACCAGAATATTATATAAGGTTAATTTTCGTTTGAATGCGTGTTCTTACTTATTTAGAATTGACGAGATAAGCAGTATACGATCAGTCACTCAGTCACTGGATAAATGGTATTAAAAGTTAAGGAATCGACACTTCTTTTAATTTTTGATCCAGCAAAAGTTAGACTACCCCACGAACAAAATTAATAGTATTATGAAACTTTAAGTGTAGATTTGCATCGTTAGTATCTGGTTGGGATTCTACTTTATAATCGATTCTAATTCCGTTCCTTTTAGACACGCAATCCACTCTTAAAGTTTATACATCTCGTTGCACTTTTTTTTTCTTACTTTTTTTTTAGAAGTATGGTGCTCTTTCAACTTGATATTGAATATTATTTAAATACTTTGTAACATAGCTGTACATATACGACCAGGTTTTAATCTCTTAGGTAACAATTCGCCACTGCATCGACTCTTTTTCTAGCGAATGTTCTAGAAACGCGACTCTTTTTCCAAACTACGCTACTATATTTTTAATTTCCTTACATTTCCACTTAGCCTCATGATATTGGATCAGCACCAAGATGGGAACCGAACCCGCCACCGTATATAATAAACACAATATCCTTATATCCAGTGCTGAAGTTGGACCGGAACGCGCCTGAATGGAGTTTCGTCATAATTAAAATCTAGCCTTGAGAGTGCCGGTATAAATTCATGATATATCAAGCTTTCATGAAGAATAATCATTAGCGGCTCAGCATGGACGCGAATGAATCGCCACGGCACTGGATATTTCTTAAGAAAGAAGTTATGTCAACGAAAAAAAAGACAATGAGAAGTGAAACTTCATACATTTTATAGTATTAGGAAAGCGAGTGCTGCCATCTGTGAAATAGAGTGAAGGGAGAGATAATGTCGTCGTGTAACAAAGGCTCAGTTAACAACTGTTCTACAATATTCCTATTCACTGTGCTGATCCAGCATGGAACCTTGGATGAAAAACATTTTTATCAGTTTTGGTAACTTAGAAGCTTTCTTCTTCGCGTCGCGCAGGTTCGAAGAAGATTCTAAAATTAATTCACAATATAAAATGAAAAAAATATGTCATTGCTGTCCCCTTGCAATATTCATCCAGGACAATTAGATAAAGTTGATAATACATGTATGCAAGAGTTGGGAGTAAATTAAACTTATAGGATCCACATTACACCAATATTATGGTAACTAGAAATTTGATGCATATTTTAGATTAGAAATCATATCAACTTGACTAAAAAAGCAGGAATTTAAAGTTTTTGGTATCGTTTCAACATTTTTGTAATAAATTATCAATTAGCTTAATTTTTATAGAGTGATGTTAAGATATTGGGGTGGTTTCACATCTGTGGCCTTGGTAAAACTTACTGTAGGAGGGAAAACTAATCTGGCAACGGAGGTGACTAGTCCGGGATAGCTGTAACAGGAAAAGAGACAATACTGACAAGAGAACAATGTAAAGTTGCAGCAATTACGCGTATATGCACCTTTTGTCTGTTATAGGTTCCAAAACCTGATAAAAAGAGACTATACATTTACGCTACAGTAATAAAGGAAACTTACGCTATAATTCGAAATCATAAAAGAAAACAAAGAGTGGTTTCATTTCAAAATACATCTCTCATCATATTCTTCTGAAGTAGTGTTTCATCATTTAATGGACATCAGGCAACAGGCAAAAATGCTGACATGGTAAATAATAATAATAATCTGCGTACGATGAATGTATAAAGCTTATTTACATTTTGCTAAATAAAAATTCACTGAATTACGAACATTGCGAAAAGTTTGTCACGTAAAACAGAACTGTAACATTTCTTTAATAACAAAGTCAAAGGATTTGAAAATTATCGTTTTGTATCTTCCAAAACGATACAAATATTCTCCTTCTAATAAAGAAAAGACTAATTGTCGTGTATTACATGAACACCTCAAGCTCATGGACACTTTGTGCTTTGTGTTCGGGTAAGGGACAAACACTGACATGGACAGTGATGATAAAGTAACCATTTTATCAACTATAAAAAGACAAAAACTGTTTTTGAAGCTTGTATAAGGGTTTCATTTTAAAATGCAATTAATAGTAAATAAAAACGCGACTAAACATACTCTTGTCTTAGGCAGCAGCTTGCAACGCGACAAGAGGGGCAGCAAATGACACTTGTGAATTTAAGTAAAAAAAAAGATTTAAAATATTTAAAATATTTAAAGTATTAGCAAAATGCAAACAACGAGTTGCCAACTTTACAAATATTGATTTAACATGACAGCACTTTGTTTTTAGATGTGCATGAAGCGGAATGACATGACACCTAGAGAACTTACATAGCAGCTAAAATTCAGAGGACAGCAATGACATGTAATCAATATACACAAGAAAAGCATAGTTCTTTAGACATATCTTTAAATTCTTCCATTTTAAAAAACAACTTATGAATATTTGTTCTTATAAATATTGAAGGTAAACGATACAAAGAAAATAATATTGAAAACGTGAAATCATTTGGACAAGGAATAGCAATTACATTTCTTACACATTTTATAGTTTTTAATGATCCTCCAGAGTTCAATTTTATTAATTAGGTAGAAGTACATTTAATATATGTAAAAAATATGAAAAGACAGAGATTATACCAAACGGAGGCAACAGAGGAAGTAAGGACTAAAAACTCAAGTTGACAGAGAATCACCTATATATACGATTGTAAGTTATCCACTAATTATTACAGTATACAATCCGCAGATATCAATATCACTATCCGAACAAAGGTGTTTCCTCTAAAAACAAAAACAAAAAAATATTAAAATAATATCTAGCGTCACGATGAATCATAGGGTCACTCCGAATTTTTTGTTATTTGAAAGATTTCGGACCCTAAAGTGCTCTCTGAGCGCTCAGTGCTCAGAGAGCACTCACTGCATCGAATGCGCCCATTATCAATTGCATAGAGTTAGGAAGAAAATAGAGAGAACACACGTGACGTCACATGAAGCCAAATTATGGTTCATCGACAGCCATCTTGTGTGGCCCCATTAGAGTCCCTCTATACTGAGTACTGTGAGGATTGCCTTTTTCGATAGAAGGATGAGTGCACCTCAGAGATGCAATACTCGGAAAAGAGGGTCACTAAACATGGGGCCAGTTAATATAGCCGAAATGCCTCGTCCCTTCCGTCTCTTGACTTCATTCCCCTCTCCAACAAAACAGCCTAAGGTTCCCTCTATTTATATTCCTAACTCTATGTTCAATTATAATGTTTTCACCATCGACCTCCATTAATACGATACTGGACTGACTGCAGCCATTCAAAATTTCATGAATATGTGAAGCTAGGGAACTTAACGCTGTAGATCACCCAAGCCATCTTGGTACGCACCTTCCATTGATTTACACGGGAATTGTTTTACTCATTTTATGCCTCTCGGATGTAGAATATTTAAGTTCTCCTTTCACAAAATTTGTCTTGGTGGTTATTTTGACTCTTGTATAGTTTTGGTTTGTGAAGTTTCTCGAAATATATAAGTATAATGTATTATTAATAGTTTGCTATATAAATCACAATATGTTAACGGGCAATTATACTGTTCCTGTGTAAAATATTGCATTTCTATAAAGTAGCATGAGTAAAAGAGAACATGACGATAAACTGGGCGAAAACAGAAGTTAAAACTATACTTCTGAAAAGTATAAGACGAGTAAAACAATTCCCATGTTAATCAATGGAAAGTGCATACCAAGATGGCGGGGGTGATGTACAGCCTTAATCTCGTTTGTCCACTTCCAGTCTAAAGCAATATGGACCAAAGTTTCGATTCTAACTCAGTTTTTTACGCTTGATATCGCAGTGTGGCCCGTTTTTTAATTTATGTCTTAATTCTTGCTAAAAACGTAAATATTATTTGCAGCATTTTCTATTGTATGCAGAGTACGATATACTCTTACATAAATAACTCAGGAATTAAGACTTAAATCGAAAAACGGGCCACACAGCGATATCAAGCGTATAAAACTGAGTTAGAACTGAATATTAGGTTCACATCTGATTAGACTGGAAGTGGACAAACGAATTTAAATATTTGTTCTGGCTTCTATCTTTCAACACTATACAGTCACTTCAGTATAGTATACGTAGAGCTCGATGGTTTTCACAGACTCATTTATTTATTTAATACTTTGGTTTTAAATTTTATATTTTAATCGTTGCCGGACCATGTTTATTTATTTCTTGATAGCTTAATTTTTGTATTAACTTTTCTTATTTTAACTCTATGTATATTGACTATATTTTTCCAATCTGGATATTTAAACTCCGCATTCATTTTCGTTTACATTGCCTGTAATGTAACTCTAACCAATCTTTCTGTTAGGCTCGTTCCTCCATTAACAAACTAAACACTGTTGTCATTTATATGTTGATCTTCACTAATTATTAGAATCTCCTATTTCATTTCCCTATTCTTGACATATCTTCTGCCTTCTTGTTTGACCAATATTTTTTTGGCAGTTACATTTGATTCCTTAGATCCTGTAGTAGCTATCCCTGATCCTCTTTTAGATTATGCTATAACATTATGCCATGCATTTAAGCAATTTTCCAAAAATGTTCAGAGAAGGACACTAGATGGCAGCGCTGAGGAATTTGTATTTACAAATGGATTTTCGTTCTAAATTAATTATGTTACTTGATTTATTTTGTTTATAAATCGATTATTGATTTATATTATTATTCTTGATAACACTTTTAAGTCTTTATTTCAATTAATATTAAATATTTGAATGTTTATATTTAAAAGTTCGCAATTGAACCCATAGTTTGTATATAGAAGGTCATGGGTCATCTGAGTCGGATGTTTAATATATTGCATAAAATTAATCTTATTCTTCGTTATAAAGTCAGGAGTGATTTGTTCCATGTACAATAAAAGTAAATATTTTTGGACTAATCATTTACTTTAATTGATGCCCATAATTAATCACCTGCCGGAGTTTCCCCTTGTCATCGGTAGCACGCCCGACGCCGACGAGTGGTGGAACAGGGGCAAGTCTCGCAGGTTCCACTATTGTTATATGGATGTACCAGGCTCCGTCAAAAGTAAAAAGCCTACTTCAATAAGTAATAGTATGCATTTCAATTTGCTCTATAGTTAGGATTAGTTTAGAGTAGATGGTTGAAGGATAAAATTTTAATTCTGATACGGAGCAATTCATAGGGAATTAGATGTAAACTTTTATTAATACTTATTGTGATAATTTGTTGATGATAATTTTTATTTATTGGTTGAAAATGTGTAGACAGAGGAACTGAAGTCCATATAAATGAATGATTGTTTAGTGTCCTTGTATTTTGTATTTGAATTGCTTCTATTTTAGAAATATTTTATATATCATTAATGAGTAGGTTATGGAAAATGAAGTATAAATTTTTATTAAGATAGTTACACAGATAGCACAGTACGGGAAGCGTTTTAAATAACGTAATTTTAATTGTATAAATGAAAAAAAAACTGATACTAACAATAATAACTAGACAACTATGTAAGGACTAATAATACCAATATATAGAATTAGTAAGGAAGACACTTAAGAAAACACTGAAGTCACAACATAAATGCAGGATTTAGTAAAGTGAAAAACATTAATAAATAATAGTAAAATGTAACCCAAATAAATAATAAAAACTTAATACATTAAACCACTAACACCAGTGTACTTAATATATGACTGTATTTTGTTACAGCTCAGGTCCATGTATGTACGTATTGTAAACTGAAATGAAAAGAAAAAAAAAAGTGAAAAAATAAAAGAAGAAATTCCCCCCACTCGCGGAAAAAGAGCCTGGATTTTCCAGCGGGAGCCAGGCTAAAAGAACTCTTAGCTATTATTTTCTCTTTTTTATGTAAACAATACCTTGAGGAACAACAGGTCCTGCCGACTCCGTGCTTCGGCGCCGTGTCAGTGGCCGAAGCAGGGAGACGAATACCGGGGATGACCTGCCCCAGTCCCGTGAAGAACACTTTTTGTTCGCTGCATTTCAAATGTGGGAAGCGGGGCTGAGCCAAGATAGCTGAGAGGTAGGGGTGGTCAGAGGGTCCCAAAATGTAAAATATATAAATTTCAAATTGCTCTACCGACTGAGAAAGCAAGGGATTCATGAGAAGGAAGGCCCTTCACATAAGTGGCACCGCAGCGTGAGGCTTTTGGTATTCCAAGTGGTGTGTATTCTAAAGAACTTAAAATGACTACTGACAATACTACAGATAGCAATATATTGGAAAGAAGAGATTATATGACTGGCGAAAAGAACAAGGATTCTGATGGGAATATGATGGATGCTATTCTATTGACGTTGGTTGATCCGGCAAAAATTGACTACTGGGAGATTCACACTAGGTATTACCTCCATAGACTTCGAAAAATCAACCTTATTCTTCATTGTATCGGCAAGTTCGATGTCATTATTTGGATTAATATTAGATCTATAGGTCTTTATCTCACCACTCACATCTCCGACCCTCGAGGTGGGGCGGCAACTTGGTATTTTGGGTTTGTGAAGTTAGGGTCAGCAGATCCTTTCCCTTCATCTGGTGATCCTTGATTGATCGTTTGTCTTTTATCTAACTTTTCACCTCCTTCATTTTTCACGTCCACACTATATTTCTGTCCTTTTTACAGGGATAATTACGTCATCTATAATATTTTCTCTTGCCGTTGCTTCTTTTCCTCTGCTCGTGAGAGCAATCATGTCCGGCTGCTTTGAATTCATCTGATGAACTTGACCGAGCCATCACCTCGTTGACGTTCTTGTTGCGATTGGATGAATATTCACCCTGACCCTTTCCCTGAAATCCTTCTTTAATCGTTTGTTTACGGGCATCAGAGTATCACGGATGAGTTCCCAGCATATCGGGTAGGTTCAAGTTCTTCAGAGAAACAAGTTGACGTTGGTATGCAATTGGTATCAATGGTATCAGGCTGTTACCGATGGACGCTTCAGCAGCACCTGGATCCAAATCCTTAATCAGACTGAAGCGAATTGTCACGAATCCTACACTGCTATCCTGTTTGCGGTTGAAGCATAAAGTTCTTAATCTGTTTAGCTTGGCATACACCATTTCGGCAGACAGATAAGGGTTCTTTGAACTGTAGGTAGTTATGAAAAGGACTGTTATTGGAGTTGAACCATGTGAGAGCCGACTTGGTTAATTCAAAGGGCGCAGTATCGATAGGTATTGGTGAGATTTTATGCCGACTAACGTAGCTTCACGTTCAAATTGTTCCAGGAACGATATAGCAGATATTTCTTCACCTTCCGCTGAGTATTTGGTGAATGCCCTCAATTCAGACAAATGGAATCGTCACGGTTTTTCTGCTGTTGCTCTTCCTTGCGCTTTGCGCTTTCTCGTGTGTCGCTCGCTCCATTTATTACCATTCATCCTTTTATCATCATTATCCTCTTCAGTAGTTCTTCCACTGTCGTCACTACCACTATAGTGCCTTCTGACACCTAATCCATTTTCCGAATATCCAATCTCCTTTTCCGAAGATGAGTTTAAGTAACCCTTTCCATTCCTATTCTCCGTACGTGGCCCAGGAGCCCTATGTTCTCCAAAACTCTTGTCTTCATATTCTTCACTGCTAGAAGAGTCGTACAACAGTTTCCTTCCTGCTTGACCATGACGAGTCCTGTCTATATATACCCTAGTATGCTTATAACCTTTGTCTTGAGATGACTGTTTGGAACTGTTGGAATGCCTCTTAGGATTTGACTGCGTTCCAACAATCTCACTGAGACTTGTCATTGAAAGAGAATTGTTCACTACTTGTAACTCTAGTTTTCGTTTAATCTCAAAGATTTACTTAGAATGATGAATTAGTTCTTTAGCCGCCGAATCTGTGTGGTATTGGAGGGTCTCAGCCATATCTGCTATTTTCTTATCGTACTTTTGTAATAGTTTAAGTGTATTTAAATCCACCAAAGCTGTAACTTTGCCCATTATATGGCTCCTGGCTTCCAGAATATCCCGACTTAGTTTCTTTTAAATATCCCGTACCTTAGTACCAATGGTCTGGGTTTCTTGCTCCATATTCTCAATTCGGAGCGCAAATTGTTCCTGTTCTTGCCTCCATTCAAACATTGTTTTTTCAGGTTGCTGGATTGGGCTAGGATTTTCTAATTAACTGTTACTATTTGTATGATCGAATAGTCAACGTGTTTCTCTAAAGCGTCTGAATTTTCCATACACTCGCGGCGCATGTCGTTCACTAACTTTTCCGTTGAACTTCTTATACTTTGCATCTGCTCTTTCAAAGATTCGACTTGAATTGTCATACCGGCCTGAGATGCCTCAAGACAAACTTGGATTTCCTTTTGAGATGATTCCAGCTGTGCCTTGAGTTCCGTTTGGGATGACTTCAGACGAACTTGAATTTCCTTTTGAGATGAGTCCAGCTGTGCTTGTGATAATTCAGTTTTTTAATAGCAGGGCCATCATATTTTTCATTGACATAGGTGCTAACTCGGGGCCACAAGAAATAGGTTTGGCTTCCCTGTTACAGTATGACGACACTGCCATAAAAGGTGATCAGGTACAGACTCATTTAGTTCTCTTTGTTGTTCCCACGATTCAAGGCTAATTCCACTACAAACTTGATGAAACCAATGATGACATCCTACTCACCTGATGCCCTTATCATCTCTAGACGGCTCCTCGCAGCATGAGTATCGGTCTTCTCGGATACCACTGTTCGCATCTTCCTTAAACAGAGATGTCCTATTCTTTTTCACGTTCCTAGGCATGGCTTTAAGTTCTTCACCAACAATGTGCTATCGACCAGTAGTTCACACTCGTGATTGCCTTAGCACTTCCGATCCTACGAAACACAGTTCCTTTTCACCATAGTTGGCAACACTGAGTCTCATAATCTTATGTTACGTTTTGCTCTCGACAACCACTTGGTAACGCGATGCTGCATCCGTACGATGGAAAGGTTACAGGATGAAAGTTCTGTGGAATGGATGGATAAGGATTGATCCTGCACCTGAATGGCACTTCAGTGGGAATTCCAGACGGGGAGGATATCACCACTGGAGGTATCCACGATGTAGGGCTCGAATCACCATTCAATCTATTCCCATCTGAGAAAATTCACTGGATAGGAAGCCTCCAAAGGGGCATTCATCTCAGGAATCTTAACTCCGAGAAGAGTAAAGGCGTGAACCGTTTAAATCAAACGCTGTCCTATGGTATACGAAAAATGTATATTTTCCACAGCAGGTTATATTCTGAAAGGGGTACCTTCCCGTCCGGGCTATTACAGTATGTTCATTAAACATTGAAAAGTGATAACATATTCGTCTTACAAACAAGCATAGACAATTTATAATTTTGATTATTAGTTTCATTTAGTCCTTAAACACTCTCACCCATTTATAAAAATAATAATGTAGATTTTATTCCACCTTGTAGTCTTTATTACAATCTGAATTTCCGTGTAAGCACGCATCATCTATTTTGCACTCTGGTAATAATCACTCTGGTGACTCTAATGCGGCCACGCAAGATGGCTGCCGATGAACCGAATTTGGCTTCATGTGACGTCATGTATGTTCTCTCTATTTTCTTCCTAACTCTATGGTTGAGATAATAAGTCAAATTTGGAAGAACAATTTTAAGGGTTACCGTCATAGAGTCAGGAAGAAAATAGAGAGAACATACATGACGTCACATGAAGCCAAATTCGGTTCATCGGCAGCCATCTTGTGTGACCTCATTAGAGTCCCTCTATACCGAGTACTGTGAGGATTGCCTTTTTCGATAGAGGATGTGTGCACCTGAGAGAGGCAATACTCGGAAAAGAGGGTCTCTGAGTATGGGGCCACACAAGATGGCCGAAATGCCTCGTCCCTTGGCTTCATTCCCCTCTCCAACAAAACAGCCTAAGGTTCCCTCTATTTATATTCTTAACTCTAAGGTTACCGTATTTCAAGAAATAAATTTTAGTATTAAGTTTTGAAAAATTCCTGTCTCTGTTCACGAATAATAATAATAATAATAATAATTTTCAAGCAAACCGTGTAAAGGTAAATTAAAATATATATTTCTTATCTTACGTCTTTATTGCTGCAATTTATAATGTACGAGTAAGACATAACGGAATTGAAAGTAAGTAGTGGTGTTTAAACCGGTCGCAGTCGCCCCCACCGAAACGGAAGCACCTGGGCTCATAATTTGAGATTTTTGGCCATTAATTTGACAAAACTGTCATGTCCTTCCGCACAGTACTTCACCTTTAGGGCCAAGGTTCACCCCGTTGACCCCACAGACAAGCATGGGAATTTTGTAGCCGTGGGAACCGGAAATTGGCTCGCGTGGATTGGAGAAGGGCTAGAGAAAAGAAGTGTGTCTGTCCAGACGTTAATTGTTTTCACATAAGAGATCAAGGCATCTGTTGTGGCTCGTGCCACATATCGTTTTCAATTTTCGCAGTGTCAGAGAAGACTCGAGGAGTGAAAACCTTCTCCCTCGAAATAAGAAAAATGTGTGATAACTCTTCCTGAATATTTAAACAAGTAACCGATGAGGTTTCATACGAAATATATTTCATAGTTAGGATAAATATTATAGATACTTACGCATCCTGTAATGGAATTGCTGCCTTGTGTTTTGACATCTGTATAAGAAGAATTTAGTATAATACTATCATCTTTTATGATTAATTTCTACTCCAGAGATGTGATTATTCTGCATAAGAACTGTTTTTTGTTTGTTTTCACACCTCTATTTGTATAAATGAATGATTTGAAGTCCTGAGACGATGAAATATACATATTTTACATGTAGAACCGTGCGACTTGAGTCAATATAAACCGAAATTACTGCATTAGTACCAATTCTCGAATAATTTGAACACTAGGAGTGCACTTATTGAACACAAAGAACTGTATGATATGTGATTAGTGCATTTGTAAGCAAAAGTTTTCCTAATATTTTACTTTTGAGATGTTTCTTAAGATTTTTAAAGTCGAAATTACTACAATATCGCTATTTGCGAGCTACTTAGCGTACCGAAAGTGTACAAAGAACTGTAGAAATCTATTTTAAGTTGAAATATTAGATATATATTGTCTCAGAGGACATGCAAAAACTATATAACAGAATTATAGACGCTACTTTTAAGATATTCTACGTTAATACAGGCTGATTATTCCTTTGAATAGCATACGAGACGCATCTGGACCATATTTGAAACCTGATTTTAACCTAATACAAGGTGTTTATTGTTCTTTGCAATGGAAACCTATATAATACGTCTTCTGTCACGCATGTTTAAGAATAATTTACTCGATTAGCAAGTGTTTTGAAGGCTATTTCCTGCTTCGCATAGGTATTCATTGGCGTTTTTAGGAGAAAAGACCTCTTTTGAAATAGGAAAAGAATGAATTAAACTTCAAACTATCACTTTGGAGAACTTATTTAACAGATAATGTAACTAGAAATGACTCTTGCACTGTATTTTACCCCTAGAAAGAATTATTTAGTGGTAATCTATAGCACAAACATGATTATATGTGCCTAAAGCCGACTTCTCAGATGAAATTGCAACTATTCTTTGGTGTTTGTTATCAGGAAGGGACTTCTTCCAGTCAATATATAGGGAGAAAAGTAACATTTGAAGTAGAAAGAGGTTTAATTAAACACGAAAAGGACTAATTGATGTGAAACTTAGAGAATGAAGTCCTCTTATTTAACGGTAAGCACTATGAAAGAGATATTCAAACATGATTTTAAGCAGAAAACTAGTCTTTAAGATACTTTTGAAACCCGAAAATACGAGAATAACACCATATTAGAGGTTAGTTGTTACAAAACAAGTTCTTGAATATGAAAATGGCGCCACTAAGATGGATGATTACCCGAATTTGACCATGTGCAATACAATTTTGTTAATATACAACATTGAAATAGCTATTTCAACACGAATACTAGAGAAACAAACCATATCTTTACGAAAAATATGGTACGAAGGACTCATTGTTTCGATTTTCTCGCGTGAGGGACTGTTCAGAATGGAGTGTAGACATTATTTTACTTGTACAGTTTGCATATTAATTGAGAAATCAACTCTGGTAAATCAAAATTGCCCATATTACGCGCTTTATTAATATAAAGAGAGGTCCTAAGAACCATATGTAGTCAATACGTAACAAGAAAACCGTCATTGAAACTAGTTTGAACGTGTATTTGAAGGTGAAAAGCGTGGATTTATATAATACCGAACAATATATAGCGAGAAAAGGCATTTGAAGTAGCTTGAACATGATTTTTAGATACCATGTACTCTTTCAGTTGTATTTTTAAGACTATATAACGATTTTGCATGTACGTTATGCTCGAAAAGACTGTTTGGTTAAGAAGATAAACAGCATTTGCACTACTTTGAATCAAATGAAAGCTAGAAAGAGCTGATTATAGCCAAAAAGAGTGTTTGGAACCACAGTTACTCATAATATAAGAAGAAAATGAGGTCTGTTGGACTGCTTGTTGTCTCAATTCAACTGTTTGACATCTTAGAATTACAATGTACTCTCTCTTTATACGACATGGGTTGATAAAACTACCTTTCCTGAGACCATGTAGCTGACTTGTATTGAATATATTAATGAATTAAACTAGGAGCATAGCCTTCGTATATAGTGTTTTGTAAGACAGATAAAGACAAATAGATGGGTATTGAGAAATTATAATTACTTACTTTTATATATTTCCCTGGCAGAATCTTAGGTAGTATAATGAAAGAATATTTAATAAGTTTACGGGACTTGACCGATGAACGTTATCGCCAGATGCAAGGACATCCCTCGCATATGCCAACTTTTGCAGAACCCCGTCAGAAACACACACAAACACAAACACACACACACTAAGAAACTAGCACTGCACACCGGAAGTCCATGCCTTGCTTTCACAGCCTGCAACCATATGTTTACTTGAAACAGGAAGAGTAGGAGACAGGTGGGGAAAAGAGTCTGTGAGAGAATATCACAGCCAGCTGGCATTGCTGAACAAGCAGTGTTGTCATCTTACACTTAACAGTGTTTCCATCTTAAAATAATTTAATAAATTATTCTTTACCATTTGTATAGTAATTCAACAACGTCAACAAGAGTTGCCAACTTATACCAAACTTTTAAGTGTTGCCAACCATGGATTATTTTAATAAAATGATATCACCTAGTTTTCTTATTGTCTGATATGTTCGGATGTTAGAGTACATTTCCAAAAGCAAAGTATCTTACTAGTATTGTTAGGTTGCATATCTCATAGGATACGAACTGCAAAAGGAGTATCCAAAGCTGAACTTAGTGACTACAAAACTTTTAAAAGTGTTAATACACTCGTCTTGTGCTCCAGTAGGCTCTATGAATAAAATAGCATTTTTGTAGAGTTGTAACAAGAACTAAGCAAACAAATACTAGCATACTAGGTAATGATGTCATTTGAATTTAAATAATCTGATTGGTTGATGAAGTCAATAAATTGTTATGACGATTCGATTCTGACTTAGTCTGCTGCAGCTGAATCAGGAAACAATGGCTCACTGTGAGTGTACATTTGCCGAGGTGGGTGTTGACTGTGTGCTGTCAAGTCTTGAAGAATGGACACCTTGGTTTAGTATAATTTGTGATGAGTGCTTTCACGATATTTCCTTTGACTTTGACCACGAGTGTGTAGACTTAAGCAAGGAAATTATTCTACTTCGTATGGTTGACGTATTAACAACTCCCTTGATTTGTGATCAGATATATCAGAAATTTACTGAATCCCACACTGATTCTATTGATATACTGCATAAATTTCTTACGACTTACAAGAAAATGATGACAGATTCCGAATGCAAGGACAGAATCCGCTTAATCTTATGGGTGAAAGATACATTGCATCCATGGACTTGTACCAACAAAGATCTTCACTCCTTTCAACTTTGAATATACACAAGGACTGGTATTT
>JAGDQP010045719.1:0-15515 GCA_022664845.1 Lepisma saccharinum
GATAGATAGATAGATAGATAGGTTTATATATATATATATATATATATTTACACGCTAGAGGCCATAATTTTAAAGATATTTGAACCAAATTTTTATATGTTGTTTCTAGGCTTAATGGCTCGGTTAGGTTCGTTAATGAACAAAATCGGTCGCCATCTTGGATCCAAAATGGCCGGCGAACCCATTGTTGTATAGAATACACAGCCTAAACCGCTGGGGCAATTGAAATCAAATTTGGCATAAAGGTACAACATCACCGTTTGATTACGAAAATGTTACCTAGTTAATTCAAAGACGCCATCTTGTATCCAAAATGGCGGAAGCAAGAAATCTATTTTCCATATCGTTTGAGCTAGAGACACGAAATTTGGAATGAAGGCGTACTGTCACTAGTAGTTCAAGAAAATATTACGAAATGTTGAAAAAGTATCCATCTTGGATCCAAAATGGCCACCGAACCCACTGTTGTATAGAACACACGGCCTAAACAGCTACAGCTAGGAATATCAAATTTGGTAACAAGGTACATTATCACTTGTATGTTACTAAAATATTACGTGATGTATCCAAAGACGCAATTTTGGGGCGACCATTTTGGATCCCAGATGGTGACTTTTCCCAAATGTTTTAATATTTGAATAAACTACTCGTCATAATTCACATTTATACCAAATTTCATATCTCTAGCTTAAACGATGTGGAAAATGGATTTTTAGGTCCGCCATCTTAGATCCAAGATGGCGTCTTTGGATTAACTAGGTAATATTTTCGTAATCAAACGGTGATGTTGTACCTTTATGCCAAATTTGATTTCAATTGCCCCAGCGGTTTAGGCTGTGTATTCTATACAACAATGGGTTCGGCGGCCATTTTGGATCCAAGATGACGACCGATTTTGTTCATTAACGAACTTAACCGAGCCATTAAGCCTAGAAACAACATATAAAAATTTGGTTCAAATATCTTTAAAATTATGGCCTCTAGCGTATATATATATATAAACCTATCTATCTATCTATCTATATATATATATATATAGATAGATATAGATAGATAGATAGATAGATAGATATATAGATATATATATATATATTGTACTGATCTAAATAAGTAGATGTTTGGTATTCTGATTGGAATTTTCTTCTTTAGGATGCATTCCAGAGTAAGATAACGTTTAATCCATCTTGATATGACGATTAGAACGCGAGATATTAACATGTAAATAATTCACAAAATGGCCGCCGCAACTAAGTGATGACATGTATTATGGAAAATCCGAGATAGCTATTTTTCTCGGTGTGTCATTCTGAGCGAAATGACGTTTGTTCCACTTTTCTAGCAGATATTTTTGTTTGTCTCAAAAAATTCAAAATGGCGTCCTGGAGAGCTTCCAGTTCGTTTAATCGTCCATCTGCAACCTGTTTTTTCCCAAACTCGGTATCGCAAACACGAAAATGAAGTCCTTTGATGCGTATATCATCTCTAAATAAGAAAACATTTTTTTAAAAATCGTTAATTTTTAACATGGGATTATATAGGAATTAGATACATTACGCATTAAGGTCATAAAGTATGGGTGACAACGATAAGGGGCTTCCCCCGTATCGGGACGGGCGTAAGCCATAGTGCTGTTACCGCCCATACAATTAATTTTATCTTATCTTATCATAAAGTATGGTCATAAATGAAACTATCTGCTAATATGACTGCCGGAAACTATATCACGTGACACGTTGAGGATTGTTCGATTCGAATTTCAAGCTTCGCTTGTCATGCTGACTACATTATCGTTTCCTTGTGGATTTCAATGCGGAAATCGAAATTTGCTAATTTGGCCAAGATGGCCGTATCCGGAATCTATATCACGTGATACGTTATCAATAGTTTATTTTGTATTGGAAGTTGCATCCAAATAAATTACGATTAACATAGGCAGACAGTATTAGCGCCCGATCCGACTTTTGAAGTGTCCAATCCGATCCGGCAAGGAAGTACTTGTGCCTGGTTTGGCCCCACATCATATGTGTCCGGACCGACCCGGCTTGGCCCGGATTGAGCCCGGCCCGGTTCGGCCCGGCCCGGCTAGGCCCGGAATGGGCCCGGCCCGGTCCGACCCGGTGTACTTGAAACGGGCCGGGCCGGGCCGGGTAATCCGCCGGGCCGAACGGGCGCGCTCGGCCCGTGCAGGGCTCTGATTCAAATACACCATCTCGGATCCAAAATGGCTGATCCAATAATCCATTTTCTGAGCTAGAGAAACGAAATTGAGCATGAAGGTGTATTATCATAAGTGCTTTAGGAAAATATTACAACATTTTGAAAACGTTGCCATATTGGATTCGAAATGGACTCCCACAAACGCATTTTTCACACTGTTCGAGCTAGAGAAATGCAATTTTAAATGAGAAATATGTATAAAGAAATATGTGAATTTTATATGTGAAAAGTTGGCCATCCTTAATTCAAAATTACTGCCGAAAAAACATTTTTAAAACTACCGAAGCTAGAGAAACGAAATTTGGTATGATTGTGTACCATCACGAATATGTTATCATAAAAAGGGCAAACCTCCCCTATGGGAGGCTCCTAAAAACAAGTTGGGGACGCAGTCCAACAGGTGTCTGGGGGAATCGCCCCAAGCGAAGCAAAGCGAGTCCATCCACATGGTCACTCACCGACTCACTCATTCATCAAAATTCTCAGATCAAACTACTGGAGCTAGAAACAATAAATTTGGTATGAAGGTGTATGACCAAGAGTAGGTAGAGGAAAAATCCAACATTTTAAAAAAGTCGCCTTCTTGGATCCAAAAGGGCCGCCGAGCCTAAACCTTTGGGGCTACTGAAGTGAAATTTGGAATGAAAGCTCATTAAGTTACGAAAATATTACAAAATGTCTTCGAAGACGCCATCTTGAAACAAAAATGGTAAGTGTACAAAACGTGCAATTTTGTCATTTAATCAACATCATTTTATGACATTCAATTTTAGCTGCTTCGCTGTATTCCTGAAATGAAACAGTACCGGCATGTCCCCTCCCACACTGGAGTACTGCTCGCCAGGGACGTATTCATTGGTCTGAAGCTCCCGAAATTAATATATTTTTGTAAAATCTACATAATTGTGCCTATTTTACAAGAAATATATCAATTTTAGAAAGTCCAGACCTCCTAAATATGTCCCTGGAGAAAAGTCCTGCTATGTGTGGGGTGAAGCTACATCTCGATGGTGTTCATTCCAGGACGAAAGTAAAGCAAAAGTGACTTCAGTTGATTAAATGATAAAAGTACACTTTTTGTACAGTTCGCACCTATATTTCAGTTCCAATTTTGGTCAGTTAATATGAGCAGCTTCTTTTATGTGACCTTTCTTTAAGACGTAGATTGCCCTAGCAAAATTTCGGGGTATGTTTGAATATTATTTTATTGATGGTTTTCTTATGAGTTCAATTTTGAAGTAAATATTTCGAATTTAAAATTCCTAGATGGCTACTGCTGAAACTGACTTACATTGTTAAAAATCGTCCAATTTTAGTGACATATGTATGATCTCTTAAGGACGATGGGTTCCATCGTAAATAAACGTGTTTAATGCTGAAAGATTTTACATATGTTATCAATGTGTTTCTGTCTAGCATTTGAAGATTTGTTTCTATATGCAAACTTTAGTATCTAACTTACTAGGAACTAAGTATTGCCGCATATTGGTGTAATGCAATGATTGCTATAAACATTAACGGTGTCGTGCAGTTTCTGACTCAGTGTAGTCACAACTTTAAAAAAAATTTCTAATAAGTTAAAGATGTTAAACCACAAAGAAACAATCTGTTTCCATAAGTAGCTACGCATTTATTTCTGGTTTTGAAGAAATTTCTTGCCTAGCTCTTATATGTCTCTGAACTCAATAGCTTATTTTCTTAAAGATCTTGGTAACCTGAAGTTCTGTGATTGGTTCAGCATTTCCTCTTAATTGAAATAAGGGAGTATGAACTGGAATTTATCAAATTGTATTAAGAAAATGAGCTATTGATCTCAGAGACATCTAGCGGCAAGGAAAGAAACTTCTTCCAAGGCATGAATACAGACTACCTATCTCTAGGGTTGTCTGTGGTTAAACTGACATACGCTCCTCTGAAATCACGTATCGTTAATTATAGATATTGTTTGAAAAAATACTGCAACGATCATAAAATGATACTTTGCTTACAAGGAAACCGTCAATGAGATCATATCGAAACCTTTTTGAAATTTTGCGAGAATCTACTCCTGTAGGCAGAACATATAAATAATAATAATAAAGAAAGCTTCCCAATTCAACTTCAAGGTCCCTAAAAGCAGCCAGAATATTTGTACGAAGCATACAAAAATATATTTTGTATCATTTAATCACCATAAGTCACTTGTACTTCACTTTCGTCCTGAAATGAAACACTGGAGCGTTGTAATGTTTCCTCCCATACCGCTTCACTTTAACACTACACTCCCCGACAGAAACATTTTATCCCTCGAAATTCAGATACCTTTTGAAAATTAGGAAAAATTTCATGGATTTTACGTAAATTTGACACCCAAACAAATCTCACAACTCCCGAGAGCGCTTGACCAGCCCCGAGAGATCTTTCCTCCTGTTCTCTGAATGTAGATTCGAGTTAGCTAAGAAGTAAGCATGCTTACTTTCTCTATGTTGTCTTAAAAGCTTAAGGTTTCGTGGGAGTCTATTGAACAAAGTTGTTCAAAACCCAATTTACCAACATCTGCATGTTTCGTCTTACAAAAAACCATCAATGGGTTCATATTTAAACCTATGCTGACATTTCGCTGCAATAATCTATGTTCTATAAACAAGTTGTATTTACAAAGTACACAGTAAAAAATGGTGGTGTTAATTCAACACAATGCGGTGTCCCAGCGTGACTACAACTTTTGTGTGTTAAATCAACACAACACACGGTGTTGATTTCGGTAGTCCGAGAAAAAAAAAGTTACGGCAGCAGCTAGATTTGAACATGGGTTGCTCAGTTAGAAGCCAAGCGCCTTACTGACTTCGCTAAATTGTCAGATAGAAAAAGCACTAAATTGAAACAGTATAGAGGCTAAAAAAAATGTTGCTGAACCCCAAACACAAAGAAAGTTATTCTCACGACTTATGCCATGATTCAATCACTTTTCCATTGTTCAATTAGGAATCACAATCCCCAGTCATTGAGAATATGTTCCATTTCTATGAAAGCAAGCGCAGCATTTGACATGTTGTTACGATAAGAAAGCAGTAATGCTGCTCAAGTGTTTCGCTGTCGCCATCTTGCTGGCTTTCATAGAAATGGAATATTGTCAATTAATGGGAATTCTGGTTCTCAATTGACAAATAGAAAGTGATTGCACCATGGGATAAGTCGTACAAGTAACTTAGTTTGTTTTGGGGGTTCAGCAACATATATTTGAACCAATATATTGTTTGAATCTATAGTGTAGTCGTTTAATTCAAATGTTGTTAAGTAAATATCGTTTGCATCTAGTACCTATTCTGTCTGACAATTTAGCCAAGTCGGTAAGACGCTCGACTTCTAACTGAGCAACCGATATTCAAATCTCGTTGCATCCGTAGCTTTTTTTTTCATAGTACCGAAATCAACACCGTGTGTTGTGTTGATTTAACACACAAATGTGGTAGTCACGCTGGGACACCGCATTGTGTTGAATTAACACAACTATTTTTTACAGTGTATAAACTAGTTGATCTTTTGAACTGCAATGAAGTACGTAAATCGAACTTGTCAACATTGCACGAGAAAGCAGCTATACAACAGAAATTGAGCATCCCTTCAGTGAATATAAATTAGGGTTGAAAAAATCACGATTTTTTTTCAATTTTTGTTGATTTTTTTATTTAAATCAATTTTTTTTTTATTTAAATGATTTGTGGCACTGAAAAAGCTACCAAGTTAATTTTTTCTCTTCAAATATCTTAACAAGTAAAAACTTAAGTAAAATGCATAAATATGTTGTGCTTGCTACCGAAGATAGCCAGGAAAATTGGTAATTATAACAACTTGTAATTGTTTTGAGAAGAAGGATGTGGTATTACTTACATATGGAATATTTTACAAAGGGAAATTAACATGTAAGAAACTTCTACGTTCCTTTCGTCGTTACACGAAGAATGAAGTGGTTTCACAGGGGTATACACCGTAATTAAGTTCGAAAAAGAAACAATTTACAACGTTTATACGTATAAGATTTTCTACTAAAATGACGTAATGAAATTTTCTAGGATTTAAGTTTACTAAGATAAATTTTAGTTGTTTTCACTTAGAGTTTTAGGCTCTCAAAACTATACTATCAATTTGGGAACACCCTATAGCAATATTCCATAAAGTATGAGGGTTATTCCGAAGCCGCGGTCGCTCAGTGGTAGAGCGCTCACCTCTGGTCAGTGGTCTGGTACCCCAGTCGATCCCGACTTGTGTCATATGGGCTTTGTGGTGAACAAAAACCGTGTGCGTGGGTTTTCTCAGGATTCTCTCGTTTCCTCCCGCTTTCTTCATTCCGCCAATTATCTCATCATCATCGATTCAGTCTGATCCAAAGTCGTCTGAAGGTCTTAGATAAAATTCAATTCAATGGGAGCTATATAATGCAGTCAAATCAATAGAAGATACGCCGAGCTTTTGCATTGTCATCCTTCAGCATACAAATAGGTACACTTTATACTTCCATTAAGTATAAATTACTTTTGACCAGTTTGTGGAGAAATCAAATAATTTGATAGGAATACACAAAGTATGTAATGTTACGAAAGAACAACTTTTGTTTAATAAACAAAAACTTGATTTTTTGTTTTCTGTGTGTTCGTTTCCATACGTATTACAAAAATAACCATATTTGTAATACAAATTGTCAACTTAAAATGTGAATTAGGTTCCTATGTTCTCTTCTAAAATTTCGCGTGTAATATTGATGCCAACGTAATTTTTCAATCCTAATTTAAATCTACAAATCGCGTAATCCTTGATTTTGCTGCTATGCAGAAGCTCTATTTCATTGCAAATAGTGAAAAAGGTTATATATATTGGTCACTGTCCATATTGTGAATTTCAGCCCAGGAAACTAATGTGTTCGCTTACAGAAGCAAACACACAGAACAATAGTGTTGAACGATGGTGCAATCGTCCTTTGGTATTAAAAAAAAAAACCTAAAATATCACGTATGCGCGTAGATTGAACTGAGAACATCGAGAAACTCGTCGTTTGACGTAAATCGCTATGTTTCCACCACCAACAGCTCCCAGCTTCAGCTCACAGTGGCAAATATCTAAGATAGGCGTCAATTTCTGTGGATCTATCTAGGATGTTCGACCATGTATAAAGTGTAGTCTGTCCTTGGACAAACAGAGAAGCACCTTGATAGTTGAACCACTAGCATCGTCTATCTTACAAGGTAAACTCACAACGAATCCTCTCTTATTGAAGTTTTCACTCATAACTTAGAATTTCTAGTTATGAAATTCTATCATCCAGCATATTACGATCAATTGCTGGACTTAGCCGTTTTTCTCCCTGGTCTTGAGTTCTGTTGCATAGCTATTCATTAAAGACAGTTCTTGTATTTTGCTAACATCATGAATAATTAAATATGATAAATGAATTTTTTTAATCATGAATCTTAGCTCGTACATAAACTTCTTTTTTTATTTCTTGTAGTTCGGGTATTATCTGGCTATGAAGACCTCCTACTCCGAAACACATACTTCATTTACAGGGAACTAGCAAAGCATTGTAACTAGTCAGCACTACATCTGATGTACTACAGTCTACGTCCCCATATCATAAAACGAAACCATTTCTACGAATGACTCTAAAATCTAGTCCAGTTTTAACAATTTAGTAAATTCACACACCATTCAGGTCCGCTTCTTCTCAACAAATAATACCTGAGTGGAGTATCATGTTTGGTAGAGGCATCCGGTTTCGCTTTTTGTAGTTATTCTTTGCCTTAGCTAACCTTTCACGTTCCCTCACCTCTCTTCTTTCTTTGTCTGCTGGCCCGGGACGGTATACAGACTCTATAACGTACCATCCCTATGTACAAAATAACTGGAGACTGAAAACTTCTAACTGATAGAAAGAAGTGGTTAAAGTATTTTAAAGCTAGTTTAAGTATATAGTGCGCAGTCCCCAAAGTGCAAATATCGTAGTAAGATATATATAAATGGAGTTAGAAATAAAAACACAATTCTTTAGTGCAAAGTGATTTTTTTCGCGAGTGACTTTCTTTTTTCGACCAGTATACACACATTCACACACACTAAGTCACCATGTCGTTTAAAATCGGAAAACTTAGATTTCTAAAGAATAAAGTAAACAAAACAACCCGGGAGACTCAATCTTTAGATGAGGCAATACATCGTATGCCACATAGCCGTAGCGCTTCGTACCCATGTATCCATCACACTAGCCAGGCCACCCAATGCGATACCGATGAATTCCTTGACAATACCAGTTATCTAAATTTACCGAATAAACACTACCATTGAGAAAACATTCCCCCAGTTCCAGATCACTACGATGATATGCCTTTTCCTGCAGGAACTTCGTCGCCGAAATTGTTATGCGGATTACCAATTTGCGAACAGTTAGCCATAGAACAAGAAGTATGAAACAATGTACCTATAATCTCTTCCGATCCTACGAGCAAACATCGACCATATAGTATGCCCGTTTACGATAATCTTCGCGTTAGTCAAGGAACCCAAACTTCACCCTGCTATCCACTAGACTACAGAACTGTTTTCTCGTGTGAACACGTTAATCTCTACCAGCCCAAGGCATTATGATCATCCCAATTAGGCTGCACATTAGAAACTTTCCCAATGCATTCAGAACTGATAACTTGTGTGTTACTGATTCATTAGAATACTTCTAAGGATACCCAAAAGCATATTAATCACTCTTATATATAGCTTCTGTCAGGCTTTAATTTTTTGAATCGGATCTCTCAGTTTAATGTGTCGGGTCATTGATGTAATAAGCTATAGTGATGGGTGATTTACTAGCAGAGATAAGGTTTGTTCTAGTTTACTGTCTAATACCAAAGAAAGTCCCTTTATTGTCCACTATACAATTCTTGATTGTATTAGCCCACTTTCCTTTATTGTTTTCTTAATAGTTGGTTATGTTAGTGTAAGGTTAGATTAGGTCAAATTATGTTATACAGTGGAGAACCCAAAGTCTATTCATTGCGTAATTTCAACAATCTTTATTTATTTTACTATGACACATCCTGGAAGTATATAAATCATTCAAATTCATCACGAGATTATTGTGTAAAATATTTGTCTTCATGGAAACAGCACCTTATGGTAATATAATTAAAATTCTCGACGTGAAGTTAATTATTAACCTGAGAAAATATTTTATTTCAACAAAGTATGCATAATGTAAAATAGACGTAGAGCAATCTGTAGAGTGTTCGCCTTGGAATTGGGAAGACCTGGGTTTTATTTCCGGTGCCGGCATCTTGACTGAGCATTCCCTCGATCATTCCAGGCAAATACTAAAATTGTACCTGAATAAAGCCAGGGCCAATTCTTTCCAAAATCTTTTTTCCATGTTATTTGTTATCAGATATATCCATTGTAAAATAACTGAAATTGCCTTGTATCTGGATATTGTTAAATAAATAGGTAATATTTCGGTTAAGGCAATGGTAAACTAAAATTTTAGCTTTCCGTCGAATAACGCTGTATGGCACAATGCAGCAGATAACTTGACTTCGCTGCCGTCCGCTTCCTTGTTTGCAGATACAGCGTTGTTCCGCTAAGAGAATAGTTTGCCAGCATACTAGCATGAGCGGATTTAGGGGAGAGACCCTTGGGGGCATGATAGAGACCTGGGAGGGGGACAATCACTTTAAAAGCTATCGTTTAGAATGAAACATTTAAAGTCATTCTGAAATGACGAGGGAATGACCTCCAAAAATCCGCCCATGCATACTAGTGTCATCCATCTCTTGACCAAGGGCGAAACGAACCTTTCAGTATATGTCGGTCATTTTCCATACATAATGATTCAACTGGTAACTCAGCACATTCCGCAATGTTCCATACAGCGTTATTCGGTTGTATGCTTCAATTCTCGACTTACTTGTTAGCGGAAGGATACACTACACAAATAATTCTCGGGTACACTTTATTTTGTGGTCCACAAAATATAACGAAGTTTCGAGTCATGCAAGTGTGAAATTAGAGTGAAGGAGCGAAACACATTTTGGATTTTTTGCCTGCTTCCAGGTTGGGGTTCACATGGAGTCAGCGTTAAACGTCATGTATATCGCGTAGAATGAAGAAAAGTATCTCATCAAACTTTACCTAAACCGTCTTCGTTTTTTCGTCATTATGTTTGTGATTCTTGTAGCAAACATGCCATTCATAAATCATAATAGAATTCCTGCGCATGCTGCCCTGCAACTCGAGTGCGTATTTAACGAAATAATAATGATATATGACTCTTCGTAACACTTTTTGGATTACCGACTCTTGTTGGGTATTTATAGAATCAAGAATGACCCGTTATGCAGGCTATTCCCCGGACGAGAAATTGCAATGCTTAGTAGGCCTACATTATTCGGACCAGCGAAGTACTAAAGACGTTAATCTCAGTGACTGTAACGAATAGAAGTTAGGGTAACCCAACCTACCATAAACTTCAATCTTTTGAAAGATCCAGGGTAGTTTTTAAAGAGTAGACATCTTTTTAGTCTTTGCAATTTGGAATTAGGTAATACTTTAGCTTACGTCGAGCATGATTTCTCCGAACGAAATAATTCACAAGCCCATGAATCGGAATCATGGTCATGCTACATCATGGTGACATGTTTATTTACATATTACCATTAATATGTTGCTACAAAAGACACTGACAGTATGTCGAGCAAGCGATAGTGTAACCAAGACGGGTTAGAAAATCTCAGGTTATTATTTTTATAATACACGGTGCACATCACGTTTAACCTGACACTACCTGTGACTGCTCTGTTTCTGCTTATAAATGGAACGTCCAACGTATACTAAAGAAAAGCCTGGAATTATGTAACATTTTCCATTGATTCTATATTATCATTTCCCAAGTGCAAGATAATATTTTGTATATAGACGACATGTCATTGAGTGTACAGCTATAATTTTTAACTCAATTAAATTAAATATAACTCTTTCTCTTCTACGAGAAAAATAAAAAGATAAAACACTAAACATTGCAAGGCAATAAACGGTGTTCTATTCATGAATGTTAAAAATTTAACATGAAGCTTTGTACGTGTAATGAAAATGCATTAAAAATTCTTGTCAATAAGAAAAACATACCAAAACATCTTTCAGGATCTAATATTATAAATTGTCTTCTAACGTGTACAGAAAGATACATAAATAAACTATTCACTACTTTAAAAAACGAAATTTTATTGTAAATATTTTATACTCCCAAATTTGTGATGTATATCACACTATAGCATAGAAGTACAATTGAGTCTAGAACCCCTTTTGCAATTAGTTTGTTTACTTGTACTGTAGAAATGGTGACTGATGCAATACCCAGTATTTATATATTTTAGGTTACCCTATTTAGGCCCTCAGTTCGCAGCGATCCTATTGGCAAACCAGCAAAACATAGTGCATTAAGAGAACACTTTTGGATGCTTCGCTTCTTCGCAGTTATCAAGAACAAAGAACAAAGAACAAAGCTTCGCTTCTTCACCTACTTACGTATCTTACACCGTGTAAATATGTGTAGAATTATAGAAAAAGAAAAAATATGTTCCCAACAAATAAATAAATATGGTTTGACAACAATAAGAATTCCAATATTTTAAAAAAATAGAAAACAACAATAAAATGGAAAATAATTCTGTTAACAGTACACTTGATAATGACTACAGACGTAGTCCAAACGTTGTGTTGTGTTTTTAATATTGTATTTAATACACGAGATTAATAATAAATTGGGTTTCAATCATCGCGCCCTGAAGTTTTGAATCTTGTTAAAGATATGTATGTGTACGCAACATGATGCTAGACGTTATCTAAATATGAATTACATGTGTTTGAAAATAAGGTTTTAAGACAAATATACGGACCAAAACACGATGATATGACCGAGAGAATGCAAATGAAGAACTACACGGAGTGTACGACTCACTTAGGGTTGCCTAGAGGTGACGGTTCCGTTTTTGACCTCCTTGTCCGGTGACCGGTACGACCTCAAAACAGACGTTAAATGTCCGATGATTTTTCCTCTTACTAGTCCTATTTTCTGTTCTATTCATATCATTTTTTAATTCCGTGGAGAGTAGATTTAGTTGAATCTGGATTCTAAAATGAACCGCATTTGACACCGGCTGATCACGGCCCTAGCGCAATTCCATTCCGCAACGAATTTGTTGTTCCGTCGCAGTGATGTTATCGTTTCCAATTTGGCAGTGATGCCGATTTGGCCTATTTTTGGCTAAATCTAGCATATTTGGAGAGGCATACAAATATGCAAAATGCTTACAGCCTTAAATATAGCTTATTTTATGGAACTCTTGCCATTTTTGGCCTTTTTTATTAGCCATTAAATGATTTCTAAAAATAGTTTTTTCTTTGAAAATAAAGTGTAAACTTGAAAAATAAACCTATCTGTCGTCTATATACTATAAAGCCCCATAGACACTCACTAATTCACTGACTCACTTATATAAATTCACAAGCCAAACTACTGGAGCTAGAAACGCCAAATTCGGTATGAAGGTGTGAGTAAGTAAAGGAAAAAATCCGACATTTTGAAAAAAGTCGCCATATTGGATACAAAATGGCCGCTAAACCCATTGTTGTATAGAATAGAGAGCTTAAACTACTGGGGCTATTGAATTGAAATTTGCTATAGAGGTTCATTATCAATTGTAGGTTACGAAAATATAACACAATGTACCTAAGGACGCTATCTTGGATCCAAAATGGCCGACTTAAAAATCCATTTTCCACAACGTTTGAGTTAGAGATACGAAATTTGGTATGCAGGTGTATCATAACTATTAGTTAAAGAAAATAATACAAAATTTTGGGAAAGTCGCCATCTTAGATTCAAAATGGCCGCCCAAATATTAATTTTTAACACCGTTTGAGCTAGAGAAATGCAATTTTATTTTTAGTTCTGTCTTCAAGTGTAAGTCACTACTATATAATAAAATGTTTAAAAAGTCGCCATTTTGGATCCAAAATGGCCACCAAACCCATCGTTTTAAAGAATAGTCTAAACGGCTGGGGCAATTGAATTGAAATTTGGTACGAAGGTTATGAAAATATTTTCACTTTCTAAACGTCGCCTTCTTCGATCCAAGAAGGCCGCTAAACTCATTGTTGTATAGAATACAGAGCCTAAACTACTGGGGCTATTGAAATGAAATTTGGTATGGAGGTACATTATCAAAAGTAAGTTAATATAATATTACACAATTTACCCAGAGATCCCATCTTGGATCGAAAATGGTGGACTTAAAAATTAATTTTTACAACGTTTGAGATAGAGGTACGTAATTTAGCCTAAAGCTGTATCATAACTAGTAGTTTAGGAAAATAATACAAAATTTTGGGAATATCGCCATCTTGGATTCAAAATGGCCGCCCAAAAAATCATTTTCGTCACTGTTTGAGCTAGAGAAATGAAATTTCATTTTCAGTTGTGTCTTCACGTGTAAGTCATGACAATATAATAAACTGTTAAAAAAGTCACCGTCTTGGATCCAAAATGACCGCCAAACTTATTGATTTATAGAATACACAACCTAAACGACTGGGGCTATTCAAATGAGATATGGAACGAAGGCAGAATATCACCAGTAGGTTACGCAAATATTACGAGATGTGTTCAAAGACGCCATCTTGGATATAAATAGCGGACTTAAAAATCCATTTTCCAGAGCGTTTTAGCTAGAGATAAGAAATTTAGCATAAAGGTGTATCATAATTAGTAGTTTACGAAAATAATACAAAATTTTGGGAAAGTCGCCATCATTAATCCAAAATGGAAGTCCGAAATCACATTTTCTAAACGACTAAATCTAGACAAACGAAATTTGATATGAAGGTGAGTAGTGAGTTCTTGGATTCTCCCAGCCCCCTCCACCAAAATTTGAACACCTGGGGGCCATTAATCTTAATTTTGACGTTTCTCACGACCTTTGGTGACCCCTACCATATGGAGCTTCCGGTCCTGAAGGGACCGGCCGTGGGAAACAGCGGCCACCCCCCGACTCTTCCGGTCTGATAACGCATATATGTTGCTTATAGGGGTCGTCAGTCTACACGTAACTATGTCGAAGGCAAGTGCTACTGAAGTTGTTATTACTCCGCCCGCCGAGGAGCCCTGCAAATGCTCTCCGCGCTGGGTGGATGAAGCGTGTATATACTCGATCATTGAGGACTGGTTTCCCGACCATGCCATGCTCTGTGAAGGGTGTTTTAATAACTGTACTACTCCATGCAATCATATCTGCTTTGAACATCGTGGAGGCTATACATTTCCAAATACCTCAGCTTACGAGATAAATAGAATGAATGAAGAACGTACGAAATTGATACTGAAAGATCCAGGGACTGTACAAACACTATTTCACTTGTATTTGGAGAAATATCCAGCAGGAGTTACGCTGAAGGAAAACTTTGACTGGGGCATTCGTCATATACTAAGAACGTGTCCCTGGGAAATGGTGACATTACTCCGTGCCAAGGACCGTGCTCCCCGTGAAGATCCTGTGGTGTAGTGAATTATGGCTCAGTGTTTGAAATGTAAGGGCGAATATATAGTGGACAAGTGTATTTTGAAAACTATAAGTGCATATCTAAAAGAAAATCAAATTCAATGTAGTGAATGTAATTTACATAGTGTGCATGAGTGTATGTATGTATGGAACACAGGAACAGTAATCGCACAACATGTCGAAACTCATATTAATCACCCGGAGATTTTTCAAGACTATTATGAACATTTTCGGCAACAGGGTCATTTTCATATTGGGAAAAACACGCTGTTTAAAGTTTGTCATCAGTTCATAAAAGACCCAGAGTATATTGCTCAGTTAATACCGTTGATTCTTGAGCAACAAAATCCTATTGGTTCTGGTTTACTAAGCACAAGGCAGTACATTCTTGATTTTCAGGGATTCAAAATTTCGGCGAATGAATACATTATGCGTGAATTTTGTCTAGTTGCATGTGATGCAACTCTATTATTTCATTGTATGGTAAAATTACCTTGTGAAAGTTATGATTTACCGGTTGGATATCAGAGACAAGTCGAATGGTTAACTCGCAATTTGCACGGATTACACTGGGACACTACGAATGGATATACTATATTCAGCAACCGGCATATTGTTTCACAATGTTGTGAAATGGGTTCTGTCTTTTATTGCAAAGGTAGTGAAAAGATGACATTATTACGGAAACTATTCCACATGGAAAACATTGTGAATGTTGAAGATCAG
>JAGDQP010045720.1:0-15515 GCA_022664845.1 Lepisma saccharinum
GGCCGGTCACATAGCTAGACGAACAGATGGAAGGTGGACGACAAATGTACTACAGTGGATTCCTAGAGAAAAGAAACGACCGAGACGACGTCCAAATGTAAGATGGGTAGATGAAATCAAGCGTTTTTCAGGAGCTACATGGATGAGGATATCAGCAGACCGAGATATGTGGAAAGAAAAGGGGGAGGCCTTCATCCAGCAGTGGATAGAAAACGGCTGAATATGATGATGATGATGATGATATATATATATATGCAAAATGTGTTCAAAATAAACTTCTCAAACGTATAACTCTTTATATTATCTGTAGTAGTTTGCAGCATTGCATGAATAGCAACATAACATAATGAATAATACCAACAAACTTCGAGAGGTGATTATTCGATTATTCTCGCCAAAGAAAGAAAAAAAAGTTTCCTTGAAAAAAATTTCGTAACATCCGTAGTTTCGGAGCAACACACGCTCAAAGTTATGGTAGCTTAGTAAATTACAATGAATAGTTTCTGAAAATGGATTTCATCAAAATTTATGATTAAAGAATGTAGAGCAGAGTGGACATATACGCTTGTCTAGCGTATAATGTGGGGAAATCCCCTCTGTGCAACACTCCACCAATCATAAACAATGCTTTAATACATTTCTTGTATACAACCTTGTGATTGGCTAAGCTGATGAGTCTTACGTCATTCTTTGTCGAGATGTTAAGTTTATTGAGTTCAGTATGTAGATTTATTATAGTAAAGAAATGCACCATATAATAAATCCTGAAGTGTTAATACGCTTTCATTGTGTATGTTTAGCAAAGATGAGAGAGAAATTTGCAACGAAAAATAAAAATAATAAGCCATCCCGAAAGCGCTCTTCTTGCGAGGTTCCCTATCGCCAACCTTTAATGTCAGAGAACAGCAAGCAATGCAATTCCAGACAGCGTATTTGGTGTCTCGAGGTTGCTAGGAAGGCTAGTTCTTTACCCATCCATCTCCCTTAACTGGAAGGAAATTGGTGATCAGTACGTTCAACGAAATGGATCTGAACAGGATATTTGCAACAAGCCGGTTGGGTAACTAATGATATAGGACGAAGCAGTGGGAACAAACAGAAGAGAGAATATAATAGGAAGCGACAGTGGTCGTGACAAGAGAAGCGCGTCAACACTCAATTCTAAAAGAAGACAACGCCTTTCTTGAACAGAGAGGGACACATTTATGACTTATTCCATACTTCAAAGTAATTCAAATTATTATCTTCCCGTTTTATATGAGAGAAGACTGATGAATAATGTGGTTGTTACGCAATACTACAACTGTAATATCAGCCGCTACTGCAATTAAATATACAAGAAAGTTACTGGAAGAACTGCTCTACCAATTTTCACACCTTATTCTTCATTACCTCACTAATATGAAAGAAGCAAATTTCTATTTTTGTATCTTCTACTGGTATTAATAACGTCTATGTTTCACACTATACGAATACAGAAGATTCCCCAACTAAAAATTTCCGCCTGTAATGGAGTGCCTAGGCCTCGTTGTAACCAGCAGTGAGGAACTGGGAGACTGTCAGGACGAAAGGAACATTCTACATACACAAACAATTGGCTGTGCTGTGGTGGTGTAATGGACAGCATATCTGACCAGTAAGTGGGAGATCCGGGTTCGAGTCCCGGTCGAGAAGGCTGTTAATTTTTCTGTGTTAATGTCAACATCTACCATACATTAGGTTATTTGAGGGAAAAGGTAATAACAGATATGTATTTTGTTTAATCATTGATATAGTTTCTTAATATTCTAAATTCGTAGTGATACAGTATTGATCTCGGCCGAAGCACCGACAGCTTTGTATGGCCACAAAACACTGAACAATTGAAGTTTCCTATAAATTTAGTAATTAGTTTCTCTTTTAGAAGCAGGACGGCTATTGCAAATAGACGAGTCTATGAATCACTAGCACTTAATTCTAAAGAGCACTCCATTAGTGTATAAAAAGCGTTTATTTTTCTTTTCGTATGCTTCAATAGTTCTTTTTAACTATCGTATATATATTTTAGTACAGCAACAGAAGTAAGAAAACAAGCTTGATTAATGTGTTACACGACCACTACAATTTTCTGTATAAACTAAATGAACAGTTATGTTTCGCTATTGTGACATTACTTTTTTACCAGAATAAGCTCTAATGCACCTTTTATGAGGATGGATGTCACGAAATAAATCCTGTATGGATTTGCTTAATGCTAGAAGTAGAATTTAATGTTTTCACTAAAAAGAGAAAGACCATTTCACAAACGCACATCGACGGCACCCATAAACATAAAAAGGGTTAATTCATTGGGATTACATATTTGAATACGATATTTTAACTTCAATATTACCGATTCCCAAAGTAAGTACCAAGGATTGTTTATCTACCAAATATATTTAATTGAGATAAGGTAATTGCTTTTTGTTTAACTGGCCGAATGACCATACATGTAGAACTTGCCTATTTATATGTAACCTAACAGAATATTAAGTCTATGACAGAAATGCCTAAGCAGATAATACTAATTTGATATTGCTACCCTAAATATAACATACGGATACTTAGTAACAGTTATAATAAATATTTTATAACAATAAAGCAGATATATTTAGATTACAATAAGTGACTCCTGTGGGGCCAACGTAGACCTTAGGTCCTCGCCCGGAAAATCTTGTACACATATATATTATTAAAGAATTATTTCTCAGGGGTTTGTCTAAATTTAACTTGATCATTAACTCCTAGTGACGTCGTCAATATGGCATCCACGCGAAAAACGACAACTTATACATAAACGATAATATTTTCTCTCAGAACTGAGATAAAAACTTCGTACTCGCACCTACTTGAAGATAACAATTGGTATCAATAATTCAAGTATATTTTGTGTATAAATAGTGCCATATTTAAATACGGCGGGTGTTATTCCAAAAATGTAATGTTGCTCCTTATGCTATATTATTTTAAAAACAAATAACTATGAACCTCTTACAGAAACCAAAAATCACCCTGAAATAAACGTGATGGAGCATTATCTTACCTTTCTAGTGATACCAATATAATTATTTTATCTTAAACATTGAGGGAGATATTCAATTTTATGTGATAGATGGTTTTGTGCTTTGGGATCTTCAATTGCGCAAAACAAATGGTGAGCACTCTTCTTAAATTTTTAGATATGTATACTTCCGCGACAGATTAAGGTAAATTTCATGCATGCGTTAAATGAATGGAAGTTGATATTGAAAATGATATCAGAGATCTGTATTTAATACTTGAGTTCCTTTCTTTGACTTCTTACTGTTTAAATAGAAATGAATATAATTAAAATTCAGTATTCCGTACAAGTTCTCCAAAACTTTCTCAAGAGTAATATTATTCTCGGAAAGAATGTTAAGTTGACGAAATAGTTCTCGCTTATCCGAACTATCTACGTGTTTTTTGGTCTCACAAACAATCTGTTTCGTTTTAGGAAGCTCAGCAACTGTCTCTAAACTTTATTGGTTAATAGGTCATGAGACGCCTTTTACTAGTCTTGAATTTACAAATTCTTTAAAATAATTGTTCTCTACTTCATCTGCTCCTAGCAAATTCTTTTCTATTTCTACTGATACCACTGCTCCTCACGAAACGGAATTTGTTTCTTCGACTTAAAATGTGTTGGTGTGGCACTATATATACACAAAATATACTGAATTATTGCTACCAATTGATACCGGTATCTTTAATTAGGCGCAAGAACGAAGTTTTTATCTCAGTTCTGCGAGAAGATATCATTTAAGTATAAGTTGTCGTTTTCGCGCGGGTGCCATATTGATGACATCACCACAGGTTAATGATCATGTTAATTTTAGGCAAACATCTGGATAAATATTTCTTTAGACATAAACTTTAATAATAGACCTATATATGTGTAAAAAAGTACATAAGGGGGGACCTTTCACCTATTCTGGCCCATGATCTATAATTTTAACAGGAATCAAAGCTTCATCAGTAGCAATTACTTCAAACCCCCACCACAGGCAATGAAAGTTTACAGACTTTATAATTTGTAAGGTTAATTTTATCTTCTTAAATTTGACTTATCTTAATAATTTTATTGAAAAGTAAATTTGTTACTCATGAATGTTCAACAAACATTCACGATTTACATTCCGATAAAAGAGAAAGAAAAGGTTCGAATTTTAGCAGGAATTGGATGCAAAGATGGCTGCTAACATTTTTTTTTCTAGAAATCGAATTATTAGTATTACCTTCATCGTACGTCTCTGTAATATCTGGTCATATTTAAGTAACAAATGAAAATAATGTAAAAGCAATGCATGCAAGACCAAGCGTGGTAACAGACCCACAGGTAACATTAAACGTTTTGTACAACATATTTCCAAACAAAGTAAAATGTCAAAATGATTTCAAAGAATTAGGAAAAGTTAAGCAAAGTTTTAAGATAGTAGTATGAATGTAAATGAATGGCTAAAGAGTGTTTATTATTCTGCTAAACAGAACATTTTGTTTGATCTTTACAGTATTTGAAGCATCCGATGGAAAACCATATTGTCTATAGACAATACATCATTTTCCTGACCTTTGTCGCCTAACTTATTGATGAGTATGCAAAAAATAAATATTGTGTATTTCGTTATGTTAATAATCACATATGGACTAGTGGAGATGAAAGAATCATTAGGTATTAACAACAACTGTCATTACGAAAATCAGTTATTTGAATTCATTTGTCAATTGTGTGTCAGCCAATTTCCAGAGATACGTCTTACGAGTGTTCTTTATGCAGCAAAATTGGTGTCAGCAGCTTCCCTTCTGCAACAAAATTTGGGTAGAAATCTAATACCATCCACTGTTGTTAATGTGAATACAATACATAAAGTGAAGCCGAAAGCAACTCAAATTCTCCAAGACGACGATCTCATAATACTTCTTGTACATAATTGGCAGATTGTTGATAAGTTGGTTTTAGAAACGGATGTATTCTATTGGAGAGATAGTGCCCGTTTCCTTCTTTTATATATGCCTGCGGTATCTCAAATCTATGAATACAACACAAATGTTATTTTACCAGTTAAACTAAGAAGAAAACTTCTCAAGCTATCAATACTCTATGTGCCAAATAGAAGTCCAAATAAGAACAGCATTTGTCAACAAGAAAACAAATTTGATAACATTACATTAGAATCATACAGCTCATTATTGCAGACGACTTACACAAAAGGCTTCACTTTGGGAACATTATATGAAGCCAAAAGCATGATCTCACGAGCCTATTCCTCTTCCATTGTATCTGATCTCCACGGCATGTCACTGCGTGTAACTACTGTACTTGCAAGTGCTATGCCAGTCTTCCTGTTCCAGAAAGGAGATGAATATTATGTGAAAGATGGCTATCAATTTAAAGTGTTCGAAGCTCTTGGTAGGTACATGAACTATACTATCCAATACGTGAAAGTTAATGAGCCCGATCTTTATGGAAAGAAACTTCTGAACGGAACGTGGATTGGTGCCATAGGAGACCTCAAGAGAAAAGACGCTGATATTGCCTATGCTAGTTTGTTCTTTTCGTATGAAAGACATAATATCATTGAATACTCGGAATATACTGACATTCGATTTGCTTCAATTATGATACCCAAAAGCAAACTGATACCTTCTTGGAGAGCTTTACTGACCATATATGACAAAGAACTGCTGTTGTCATTTTTGGGTTCCCTTGTGGTAATACTTACAACATCTAAATTAATGCTAATAGTAATAACAAATAAGGACCAACAAGAACACTCTTTACCTCTGAGAATGTTTGGAGTTCTTTGGCAAGTTTCTGTAACACACCCAAAATCGAATTCAATGAGAATTCTTTATTTTGCATGGGTGTACTTCAGCCTCGTCATTACTTCAATTTATTCAGGAGCCATTGTCAGTGTGCTCACAATCCCTAAATATGATCGTGACATAAACACACTGCAAGAATTAGCCGAGTCAAAAATATATCCAACTGGTCATTTTATCTTCAGAGTATTGTTACGTGAGAAATCTAATCCAGTTTTATGGTCCTTGTATGAAAAATACAAAATTGATGGTAATTATGATACAAGTATGAAAATGATTATAGAAGACGAGGAAATTGGCCTTTTCGGCACGGATGAGGTCCTGGAATATTACAAACGAAAATATACTCAGTGCTCATCCTGTAATGAAGATATTCATAAAATGGAGGAATTTTTAGCATCCATGATACGAGGAATTGCTTTCCCAAAAGGTTCACCATATATTCATCGCTGCAATCAACTTATACGGAGAATGCGAGAGAGTGGTTTGATTGATAAGTGGTGTTCTGATGAGATGAGGGAAGTAAATATAAATACTGCTTGCGGTGAGTTTTGTTCCACGAACGAAGCAATATCGCTCGATGATTTGCAATCATTTTTCTATATTTTAGTAGCTGGTAACATTTTAAGTGTGACTATATTTCTTAGTGAGATACTACTGAGATATTTGGTTAGTAAATCTCTGAAGAATCGCTGTTTGTGTCCAAAAGTGTAAGTTTTATGATGAATGGATAACTGTAGTACATACTTGGTCAATGCCTACTTCAAATATGTACTAACTATTCACAGGTTTTGTGCATAGTTGGAATATAAATACTGTTGAAAATTCAGAGCGTCAGCATTGAATAAGTGTCTTAGCTAAAGTCACTCTTCCTACTTTGTTAACGAAGATTAGTTAATTCTGAGAGACTTTAGTTTTAACCCCCTTTAATACTGACTTCAAAGTATGGTTCATGGTGGATTCTTGGCATTTGTTTCCCAATGTCACAAATTGTTTTTTGAGTGACAACATTATGTAAATAGCTAGGGCATGACATATCTATTGTTTGCTTACAACCTCTCGTCTCAAAACAGCCTGTATGAATTCGGGACTGTTGCTTAAGAGGTGCACAAAGGTACTAGTAACCGTATACATATTCTGTAGTAAGTTTCAAAAGGTAGGAAATCACCTGCTTCTTTAAAAGGAGTCATGACAATCGGGTTTGTTTTGGATGTATTAAAATCATTTAAATCATGTTGAACCAGTTTTAGGAGCTCAACTAATATGATTAGTATCAACTTGTGGTCGTATGATGTGAACACGATGAGGACATCGGGAAATCGCAAGTTGTGGTACTGAACGTCACATAGTGTATATTCTGAACGTATTTAATTTATTTTATCGTTGTATTTAGAAGCAGAACTATTTTCTCTAATAGAATATAAAGCGAGTGTAAATAAAATAGCGTTGTCTTTGAATATAAACACAAGAAATATTTTGATATGTTTCACCAGTTCCAGACTTTAACTATAGTGAATACTTTAACATGTTTCCCGATGTTTTATAGTTTTCTCGGGAATAAGAGACTAAATAGAGTGTTGTAATATGTAATGAGTTCCAAAGGTGAAGTTGCCTCAGGAATATAACTGTTCTCACACGAGGGAATACTTATTCTTAGCCTAGTAACAAAAAATATAACATTTTCAAACAGAAGAAGACGCCGTAGTACTTGTTCAAACAGGATAATTCGAAAGGTTCTAGCCATACTGCTGGAGCCTAGCAAATAGAGTAACTTTTAAATAAGAACTAATATCTGTCACGGACATCTTATAACACTTAACAGCCCTGATGTTGTTTTTCTGGACACATATTAATCAAACGTAAAAGTAGCTAGATGTCAATAAATTCAAATAGGTACAATGGAATTGCTCTGAAGTACATGATAAACCTGTGAGCCATGTTGTCGTTATTGATGAATATATTTTAAAGTACTAGGTATAGTACTGTTAAAACAGAATTGTACAACTATGACACAAGAGCTCTCATATATACAGAGATTATGATGACATTATACTCTTCTACCTATTGATAATATATTGCGATTACACTAGTACAGTTTTGATCTAACCTTGTACTTAATTTTCAGTTAATTCTTGGTTGCAGAAAGGTTTTCCTTTTTTCTTTTTTCTCTTGGAACTGTTTTTGGTGTATGTTGTTTTTCCTTCTTGTTTGATTGCTTTGAATCACTTATTATGGCTCTCTCGAGGTATTTCCTGTGTTATATACACCAATAAAATTTCATCATTTCTTTCGTTTTTTCTTCAAATGTACGATCTTTTTGAGCTACATCCCATTTCATAGATCAAGACATTTATTTGGAGCAAATATAGTACTTGTACACATGCGTTCGACTTACAAACGTTCTATTTTGCACGACGTTACATCGTACTATTGCAGTGCAAGTAGTAAACCGCGATTGAACAAACCCAAGAAAAAGACCAATAATAATTAATTTAATAATAATAATTGTGAACAAAGGAAGAACATTCTCTATTAATCTCAAATATCCTAGGAATATGTTGTGGTTTTCCAAAAATCATATAGTTTTGGACAGATAAAATGCTGGCTTCTATTAAATGACTTAGCTCATATGGAAGGAGTTGGTCAAATTATAGGTAACAAATTAAAACACTCTGTAAAACGACACTGCCGTTGTTGCACGGAGCTATATTTAAAAAAATATACAAATGTTACTATGTGAGTGTCGATTGCAGACATCACTGACTTGCTTAAAAGTACTTTTCAGTTATTTATGTTACACATCACAAGTTTCACTGCGATATTACACTGCACAATCACGAATATTTAAAAAGAACTTGAGACAGATGGATACTGAAAAGGAAAACATATTACAAAAAGTAATAGATAGAAAAAATAGATTCTTAATAACTGTAGGTAGGAACCGTAGAATTTCTTTCAAAGGTACTTAAATTTTGTGAGTGAAATTGTTAAAAAGTCGTGAGTACAAGGTAAAATTTCTTCAGTACAAGGGTAAATTTCTTGAGTAGCTAAATATGATATATAATTGTTTCTAATCACGTTTCAAAACTTTAAACATAAACCTTGCGCGAATATCGTCTAATGCACAGTGAATATACATGTGATCATGCGGTTCGTATTTCTCCCGCTAAGATGGCAAACTGTGTTCGCAAATCTGCTGAGGTTTCTCCATGTTAAAGATCACAGTAATACAAGTAAGTAGAAGAAAAATTTTGAAGTAATTATAACCTGCTATTTTATCCATTAAGTTAATTATTATGATCAGCTTACACGCTAGACAAAACACTTAAGATATAATGTAACAATATCAACACTCTAACACTGCCTTCCGCAGAATTATGTTGAGCTTTTAGTTTGAGTTTGAGGGAGCCACTATTAGGGTGCTGATATTGTTACACTATATCTTGTAATTTGTTAAAATCCTACATCAGTTGATTTTCATAAATAAAATTAATAATAAAAGCTTTGTGAGCAATACTGTTAGTTAAATGCAAAAAATCCATTATGAACCGATGCAAATTTTAAAAGAAATACCAATTCATTTTTCAACACAAGAAGCATAGAAAAATGTTTACTTCTTGTATATACATGTTTACAGTTAACTCATTATAGGTTTGATTAGTTTTGGGAAAATTAAATTTTGTACCTAAAATCGTTGGGCCTTAGTTCAACCACTGCCGCCTCAATGAAACCTGCTACAAGTTAACTGACTTCAGATGTGAAAATCGGCGACTTCGATGTTTTCCATCTGTTGATGATCGCTGACAAGGGTCCAGATTCGGTTTAGTGCTTCACGTAATGTCTTGCAAATATCAAATAGTAATTTCTTTGGCTGTGTGCACAAGTCATAAATGAAAACTGGAAAAACTGATTATAATAATTAATTTCGTCCCTCCAAATCTATTACCAATTACCCACATATATAACAGTTACATTGTAGCACACAGGTTTGTTCCACGTTGACTCGATTACATGCCTAATTTCGGAAAGTTCTGTTTGCAGTGGTGTATTGAAGAAGTTTACAGTTATGATGAATTTGTGTGTGGGAACATTGTCAATAAGTTAGTTTTTTTGTTTTAGAGGCGGTTGCTACAAATAACTGCTTAGTTATGGTTTACATATTAGATGAAGGGGATGTTACTTAACGTCAGATATCTTCGGAATTAGTTTTGATACGTTAATCTACATACTGACTTTTGATTAGTAGTGTGTATACTACTATATGAAGAATAATTATCCGGAGATGTGTATAAATAACGCCAAATTAAAAAAAAGATGTGAAACGGATTAGACAACATTTCAAGTCATGTTAGTAATTAAGATGACCTGTTTGGCGAGGTGATCTCGATGTTTGGACCTATGATGTTTCTACTATTGCTTGTGTTACTAATCTACTACTACTATTAATAAGAACATTGGTTCTAAGTTACTAATTCTACTTAGGTTATTACTAATCACAGTGGAAACTAATATACGACGGCTATTGTACTTTTAAGTGATTACTACTACTACTACTGTTATTAAAAGGTGTACTTTCTAGTAAGTCTTGAAACACAATAAACGTCAATGATTAATACAGTGGTCATCGGAAGTTGGGTAGTTTCTCTAGTGGAGGTTAGTTGTGTAGAACTGTACTTTAAGGATGGACTTTAGATCTAACCCCGAACTGGTATTATGTTACCTTCCTAACCTAACTATACCACAGTACAGATTGACGCTACTACCTCGTTAACATTACGCTACAGCAAGATTAGCCAGATTATCTCATTACAGCACAATTTCGAGTTGTATCAATGATTAAAAATTTTAATAAGGTGTAATCGTTCAATTAATCGTCGAAACGACTGATATTGAACGATATTATCTAAGTGAAATCAATGTTTGCTATGCTTGTATACTTCTGAGTTTCACATTCACAGAACATTTAACTCTTAAGTTAATCGAATCGTTGAATTGAGAAAGGAAGAAACTCCAAATACACTTGAGAAAAAAACAATATATCATTACAGTGCTCGCTCCAACAAAGTCTTGACCAATTACAAATATGATCTCTTGGTTATAAGGACTGTATAAATAACAATCCAGAATCCCAGTTTTGTGACTTGTAGGCTACGTTTTGTATTCCGCTGTAAAGATGGTGAAGTGTCTTTCTTTTTCAACTCAATGACAAAACAGAACCCCCTACATTAATACATTGTAGGAAAAAGATACCGGATTAATAACGTGGAGATAATATACTAAATCCAAACAGTCCAAGACATCACGAAACACATTTCTGAAGATTGTATAAGAATATGTCAGTTTGGCAACTGGAGTAATATGATCTAAAAATTCATGTTCCTAGTACAGCTACGTATCTCATAGTTACTTGGGTTACAGTTCAATTGCTTTCTACATCTGAGTGACTATCATCACCTGGTACCACTGAACGATACTGTGGTAAAATTAAAGATAATATACAGGTAAACCTAATATACTTTATGATTTTAGCAACATCTTATACTTCAGCCCTGGGCTGAGTTGCAAGAAAAATACTTAAGTGTAAAATCTGTCTTAAGCAGATCATCGAACTCTACATAATACTGGAGTGATTAATTAAATAAAAAAAACGGACCGCACAATGATAAGAAGCGTATAAAACTGAGTTGAAACTGAAAATTTGGTCCACATTGGATTAGACTGGAAGTGGACAAACATGTTTAAACGTTTGCTCTGGCGTCTATCTTTAACACTAAGTAGTCACTCCAGTATTATGTAGAGCTGGATGGTCTGACTTAAGTCAGATTTTACACTTAAGTATTTTCTTACAATCCAGCCCAGGTGTTTTCATGCATTTAGGGCAATAGGTAACTTTTGTGCTTCGCCAAAAGTACATGTTGGTTTCGCATTTCTCTTTGTAAGCGTGAATATTTGTCTGTATACCAAATACTTGTACAGCTATGGACATAAAGATTGTCGCATGTCTTTAGAGATTATTTCCCAAATTCCCAGCTATTTCCCTCGCAGAGGGAAATTTCCCGCAGTTGAGGGAAGTTCCCTGACCTTGAAAAATATGAACATAATCCGACATTAAAGCCCATTACAGAACAATTGTGATATACGTATATTGTAATTATTTGCACAAACAAATAAGGGATTACAAATCAAAGAGAAAATTTAAAAATAATATCAATAAATTAAACACTGAATGTCGTATTAATCCATAGTCTTACATTGAAATCTAGTAAAAACACATATTGTTATTCGGTTAATAGGATGGATCAGTGGTTATCGTGCTCGACTCATAATGAATTTTAATTTTGTCATGGGTTCGAATCCTGGTCGTTGATCATATTTTGTAATTGTAGATTAATATAGATAATCTTCACTTTTATCATTTTTTAAGTTTGATATCTAATTCAACTATGATACTTTTATATTTTACTGTTAATTTTAAAGTTATTTCAAGAAGCTTTCTACCATTCTTAGTTAGGAAACGTAATCTGAAAACTGATGGGTTTCTCCTTAGAAGAACCTAAGAATGTAATGTGTGTCCAAAATGTTCAGGAATAAAACAATTTAGTGATTGCTGATTTTATTTGAACACTAGTTTTAATTGCCCCTGCTCTCCTGACAAAATAATAATTAATGAGATCAGAAGCTTCAAGTTTCTTTTTGAATTTAGGTCATATTAGGTTGGTTTACCTAGCAGTTGGGGCTGTTGGGGCGTCCCATTTGGGTTACCAAAACTTCTATTAAATACTGCTGGTAACGATAATACAGAGTAATCCATATAAACCTTGAAATTTCAATTACTTATTTATTACTTCCTTGTGGAAGTGACAGTGAATTTGAGATTGCATTGTATTGTTGAATTGGCTCCAGCAGAATCCGTTTAGGGGCCATCGCTGAAATTAAAATACGATTATCGTCCATCCTATTAAAAAAGTTGAACAGTGAAGGCCTACTACATAGGCTTTATTTCTGTGGCCTATGCTTTACTATTTCTACCACTACATACTACTTCCACGGATAACGCTGCTTTCGGTCCCTTAATAGCAAAACTATAGCAAAAGGGACCTTCTATTCCCGCTCATGGTGTCAGTCCGTCCACCCTTGGCTAGAAATTAAATCTCAGGAACTACAAGTTGTAGAAGATGCTTGAGATGTCGTTGGAAAAGTCTTAGACCAGCTGAGAGCCCCTGGAACCGTTTGATTGGTGCAGTGGTTCAGTATTGCCAGCCCATTTTCTATAAAAATCAATTGTTCAAATTCTTTCCATCAGTTAGACCTACCTACCTGTACCAAACTTTTCATTAACATTATTCGACGCAATGCAAACATATTGAGAGAGTAAACGATGCCAAACATTCTCACTTACTAATGTTGTCAGCCTATTTAGTGTGGGAGTGTGGGGTTGGATGTCTGCCCAGGGATTAGGTTTCTTACACAGGATTAAAGGTCATTTAAAAGGTGAGCAGTATATACATATCCTTGATAATGTAATGCTGTCATTTGTCCGTGACCTTCAACCATGTGAAGTAATCACTATGCAACATGACCGGGCATCCATCCACACATCAAAACCAGTACTACGCTGGCTTAGGGAACAACATGATGTTCACGTTTTAGATTGGCCTGCTCACGCAGCCGATCTGAATGCGATCGAACATGTGTGGTCTGAGGTCAAGCGAGTACTGAGGTAAAATTGGCCTCCTCCAACAACTCCAAATGCTCTCTGGGATTTAGTCCTCGAAGCGTGGGAAGAGGTAGCAGAAAGAGAAGGATTTTGTGAAGATCTTGTCAACAGTATGGAACAAAGGCTTCGTGCTGTAATTGAAGCACGTGGTAACTAGTCGCGTTACTAAATTTACTTATAATCAACCCTTTTCAGGGCTAAATAAACTTATCCATATCCCTGTTGTTTAATCTGATAAATAAATACAAAATATACAAATAATAAAAGCTTAAAAGCAAAACATAATCTGGATGGGATCGATCCAGCAACCTACCGCATTACTGTTGAGCTCGTTACCACTACTCTAATTATCCAATCGCGTATAACGTTTTGTTTTCTGCACCACTTTCGAAATGAGAGAAATTAAGATATCTGTTAAGCTTTCTGAAATTAACCATGAGTAATTCTTTATTTTTCATATGTAATGGATGACTAATAACTTTTATGTTTAGAGGTATCTATAGTTAAAATAATTTATTAACCACTTGCTTATTGCAATATACTTAAATTTGAAATCACAAAATGTCACAAATCATGTAGTTTACTTATTTAATAATAGGTGGCAGCAAAATAGAGACATTGGTAATGTAGCTGAAATTAGCATGTAGTTTACTCATTTATTGAAAGATGGCACTAGTTAATTTACATGCTCTTTAAGTAGTTCAATGAAATGTGTACGATTGACACTCACTGAAATCAGTATTCGATACGTTTGTAGAAACAAGGTGCCGACATTTTGTGATACAACACATATACAACTTTAATCAATCCTTTCCAGAGTTAATTAAATATCCCTGTATTTTCAATTTGATTTTTCTTTTCGGTAGATTTGAAAAAAAAAACTTCGATATCTACCTCAGCCTGTAGGCCTACCGAAAGGGATTTTTTTTAAATTTATTTATGTCATTTTGACATCTTTGGCTTAGGCCAGGATTAGGGTAGGTAGAAGATAAGGAAGTATTGCGCAGTGCTTTATTTAAAGTGCCATCACGGCATTCGCCATGTGAAACTAAGGAAACTTGTGGAGAATCTCAGTAAGGATGCTCGGGGCGGAGTTCGAACCAACATGCCTACCCATTGCCGATCCGGAATCCGCAACATTATTGCCTCAACCACTGGACTGGCTTTTTAATCTGATAAAGATATACTAGATCAACAATTCAATAACCTTTTAATAGAAATACAGTGTGATTATAGTATCCATGGTAAGGTTTCTTTAAGAAAAACATGTTCACGTATTATGGAGGAACGTATTTTAGCCACACCTTCTGCTTAAACAATATTAAAATGTTAAACTATATACTGTTTCCTTGAAGCGCGACTGAATAGTTAAATGCATATTCGAGCATAACGATGAAACATATATTCATGTAGAAAAGTATCTTGTTGAGAGAGGAACAATTGTTTATAAGTAAAAAAAAAGAAAGAAATATCAACTGAGAATCAAACCCATGTCTCACTACAATAAATCCAACGTTCTATCCATTAGAGCAAGCAGGTTCTTAAGAGCGAGTGCTTCTCAGTACCCTTTGTTTCCGCAACAAAGTTGAGGGTGTTAAACTTCTGGAACGTTAATAAATAATAAATATTATACCGGTATAACTGCTTTTGTTTGTTTAGTCTTTATTTTTGGCGCTTTGGTTTTTATATTCAGAATCTTCTGTATTTAATTTTTATTCAGTATTTTGCAGAATTTTAATGCTTTTTTTAGTTCACGGCACGTTAAATATCTCTTGCATAGAGATAAATTGTTTGTGTATAAATAAAATGCATGGGAATTTTGAAACGTATAAATAAAATTTACATACTCATATAAAACCCCAGACGCTTCTGTATGTCTGCCCTTTCAGCGGCTTTCGAGCACTTCTCGTTGGAGTGGAAGGCTGACTATTCTTGGATA
>JAGDQP010045721.1:0-15515 GCA_022664845.1 Lepisma saccharinum
TATCTCATTAAATAGTGTTAAAAATGTCAGACCTTGGCGATTCGAAATAAAAGTTATCAACACTACATATGTGTGCCAGTTTTATTTCTTTCCTCGGAAAAGCTTGTTTTCCAAAACATGAATCATCAATGTGTGGGTGATGGAATCTCAAGCTTTCGGTGTTGAAAATGATCGCGAAAGCAAGCTTTATCTTCCTCCAAAATAAAATGTATGGCTTTTTCACTTCTACTTATGTAATTTGAAATTTAGTCGACCATCTTGAGCAAACTTGTTGATGGGCTGTAATTAATTTCAAATATAAGTATATAATTTTAATGTAAGTCTAAAATTGGTAATCACTTGGAAAAAAAAAAAAAAGAGGTACTTCAGTTTTTTAGTCTTCAAATCTTAACCATTTGTATACGATGTGCCGAACTTAATTTCGGAGAACAGAAGGATTATTAGCAAAAGCTGGCTAGCAATGATGATAGGTCTGCAGAAAGGACAAAATTGTTCCCTTTCTTCAATCAACTTAGTGTAACTGAATCAAGATCATGCAGAATGTATAGACGTGAGTGGCATCCCATGTCCTCACTGCCCCTTGGGGTAATGTTTCACCCCTGAGGGAACTCATTTAAGACCTTCTGTTACTCCTTTCACCTTGGCAAACAAGTGACGAAAGGTCACAGTTAGTGATCTAGGGACCAATAAGTTATTGCAGAGGCCAGAGAATGATCCAAGGATATCAAATGGCATAATAATCAGAGACAATAACCAAGGAATAATCAGATACAGCAGGCCCCCAACAAGTTATTAAAAACTTTCGGTAAACTTTATTTTGTATGGGCCAGTCTAGTACCTTTTTACTCCGGCCCGTCACGATTCGGCCCTTTTACACCTAGTTAAAATACACAAACATCGATACCTCTGGCGAGATTCGAACCCGCGACCTTCTAATCGTTGACCTAACGCCTTAGACAGCACGGCTACCTGGTCGGCAACAAGTTATCAGTAGCAGTGAATAACTCATAAGTTTTCTTCTTGGGGAAGACAAGACTTTGCTTCTGTGATAATTTTCAAAATGAAAAGCTTGAGGTTCCATGATAGGGGGTCTGCAGATTTCACAGAAACTGACTTCATGACTTTTTCATGCAAAAAAAAAAAAAAAAAAAAAAAACTTGGGAGAATGGGATTGCTGCACTCGAACTTACAAGATATAAATTCCCTAAGTAACGGTGAGAGAACTGATATTTCTTAACACATCCTGCTGTCATATTAAAAATTAACAATATCAAACATGCTTCAAATGTATGAGAATGTTTTCTGCACATTTGGGCAAATGGCAAATGTACCATTAAAAAAGCTAAACATTTCAAGGTTTACCTGACTAAATTCATGACCTGTAACTCAATTAGATGACTTTTTCATTAATAATGACTCAATTTAATTACTTTGTCATGACTCATGACCTATAGACACCCTACATTACACCCACAAATCGAAAAGTCAAAATTTGAAAAACAAGTTTTCCGAAGAAAAAAAGACGGGCATTTTTTATTATAACGGACCACGCAAAACAATATATTGTTGCCCGGTCATATGCACAATTTTCGCATTGGGTACGGGCGAAATCAGATCTTCTTGGAATAAAACCACATATTCACGAGAACAGACTTCCTTCACTTCATACGCATAAAAATGTTCATCAAAGGACAAAGTATGTAACATTCTACCTGAGAAGATAAGCTGTTCCGAGTTGTACAAGTAAATTTTGTCCACAGTGAAAAAGTTAACAAGGTACCCGTCTTCATTTAGTCCATGGGTAAGAACTGAATCTTTTTCATAGTGGGAAGATGACTTCTCTGCCCAAGACACTCGTCGCAAATTTTTTTCAGGATCCAACTGTAAGCGAGATTTTATAAACCTCGCCTCAGATGAAGACACCTCTTTGCACGGCCCTGTGGAAAGTACATCACTGAGCTTACCTCCGAGAAACACATCATTCAATTGTAGTTGATGCTTCATAGCCAATGTCTTAGTAACATTTCGCCTGTTCATGGATGCTCTGGCTGCCATTTTGAAATGTTTGTGCTTCGCCTCATACCTCATTGTCCATATATTTATAAGTGGTCCATACTTAACCAGAGCTGTGTGATAATGAAGAAGGTTGTGGAACTTCGGTTTAAGCGTGTCGTTGGTCAACCTAATATATTTTTCATTGAGCTCTGCTACTAATGTCTGCAGCAAGTCTTCCATCCCTTCAATAATAAATCTACTAAGCACTATGTCGAGTATCTTCCGCAAGGTTATGTACATTGCCCACAAATTATTTTCCCTAGGAACAAACTCTCCCGTAAGCAAACCTAAGAAACGTAGGAAAGTCAACATTTCTGATGCTGTGAGGCTTACATTGTTATTCATCAAATGTTCCATAGTCAGGGAGCATGGCTTGTTTCTATTGTCTGGTCCATAGTTGAAAGTCTCGAGCCTGTCATTCAATGTAGACAACGAAAAATGTTTGTATGTGCGAATATATTCAACCAAAATGAAGCTTATAATGTATTTTGCTACACCCTCTAGTATGTCATGCATTACATCAACTCCCAGTTGTTCAAACACTTTGAAACCCTCCACATCCAACCACACGCATCTCTCATTAATGCCTGTCAATGAAGGATTTCTTTCCATCAAGTCAGCCTCGTAGCCATTAGCGTATCTGAGAAGCGTCTTATCTTCATAGCACTGCACTGCTTGAATGTCTTTCGTAACTTTGCATACCCTACACGACGAACGGGCAGAAAAGCTTTCAACAAACCCTGCAATTGAGTGCAATCCAAGGTTATCACCCAGAATAAGAGCCAGCTCAAAGTATATCGAACCTGTAAAGGTCGAAATGTCAATAAATATGCCCACTTGACTAAGGAAATTAAATTCATCAATGAGTGGTCGAAATACAACATTGTTACCAAACTTTTTCCTGTCTGCAGAATGGAACAACAAGGCAAGAAAGATGTTAGAAAGAATCGAAGATCTTGAAGGTGGAAGGCATGGTATTGAGACATAAACAGCCCCTAATTTGTGAAGTCCACTGTGACTCCCAAGAACGTTCCCTGTTTCATAATCATCGAAGGCCATAAACAATGGCAGCACTGTTCGACCCTTATGATGAGCCATTCGACTTTTCCAGTATGATCCTTGAATAAAGTTTTCCACAACAGAAGATGGTTCAGATAGATTGTTCATGTACTGAAAGGTTTCCGAAAGCACGTTCTCAAGCGATAGAAATCTCTTCAACACCTCTCGAAGAGGAATGAACTGCTCTTCACATTTCACGGTCTCCATGCACAAGATACCACCCTTTTTGACTGAATCCAGTCTCTGACCAATTACAACTGGTTTTGGCAGAATATAAGATCCCGCCTGTCTGAAGTAGTTTAATCTTTTATATTCTGTGGAGAAATTGTCTAACGATGATGTGATCAAAGGAGGAACTTTCTGAACTACAGCCCTTGCAGCATCAGAAGAGAGAAGGCCATCCAAAAACATTTCTTCAGCACAGTTTCTCACAGCTAGAGGAACCGATTCACCTACAAATTTATGCAAGCCATTAAATACTGTTTGTACAGCATTCCGTGGTAGCAGCATGTTTGCATACAGAGATGACATGAACACTGCCAGTGATGTACTGACATCTACACCATTAGGAGCCACTGTGGGATTTACAGATGTAAACAGGATTTGTGTAGCAGTTGGTAGCACTTCTGAGTCCCCTGGCAGACCGTTACTGGTTACTGCTGTGCAACTTACTTCCGAAACTACGTTTTTGGATGCTGGTATACAATCATTGTTCAAGGACGCACTGGTGGCTCCTGCTATGGAATGTTCCCTAGCGAAGTGTCTTCTAAATGAATTAAAAAGTTGAAAAGATCTCTTACACGTTCCTTCAATGCACTTGTAGACTTGAAAAATATGACTGCTGTGATGAAATACGAAATGACACCTTAGTGCCTTAAGGTCACGCATGTCATCACGACACAAAAAACAAAGCACCATGTTTACAAGAAAGTTGTGAAAGGTAGAAAAATATAAAATGTGTAAACTAATTGTTCATGAAGTTTTTATCTCTACTATATTTTACTCCTTACAATAATAATCCACAACAGATATTTATAGTACCAATTATAATTACACAGATTTTACCCTATGGAAATTACATCACGCATGAACAAAGTATACAATAAATGTTTGTTCACAGGAAAACTGCTTCGATCACTAATCACTCTCATTATGTCCTATAATACTCAGTAAGGTGTCTGTCGCTGTAGATTCCTTATCGTATGAAGAATGCATTTTATAACAGGCATTTTGGAGAAACATCCAAACTGAATGGGCCTCTGATGAATACACTGCATTCATTGCCCATGTGACCTTGTAGCAGACATCTACAGTAGAAAGGATGCTTCGTAAACGATAAAGAACATCATTTACAACAACAAAATACGATTCAATATTTGCTACATTCGGCCCTACAATTACAATAAATGGTTGCAGTGTAAGACCAAACTGCAACAATTTACTTCTTCTTTCTTCTATTGCCGTTTTCACATCAGCGTTGCTATGTACATGACATAGGAAGCCTTCCTGCACCTCGGCTTTCGTTGGACGCCAACACTTTGTCCTACCTTTAACACGAATATTGGTAACAGTGAGTAGATATGGAATTGTCATGAATGCTGCTACGTTCGAAACCTCTTCGGTAGCTGAAAATAAAAGTGAAAGAAGAAATTAACAGCGTGCAAACAAAGTTCAAGTATTTTGTTTTCTTTGTGTGTGTGTGTTTTAATCGCATTAAGTATAGTAAACTTTTTGATTAAGATTGGTCAAGTATGAAAGAGATTTAATCTGTGTCGGTATGATTTCCTTACAAGACTCAAACTTACATTATCGTTACAAAAGATTAATTGGAAAACTATGCTCTCATTTTTATCTGAAGGTTACAAAGAAATTGCCAGGAACGTGGAAATCAATACTCGTTAAAATAATAATAAGAAAACTATTAATGCCGATGTGAAAGTTTACAAATTTACCTGTGCAAATGACTAAGTGGGTATGAAGTTACCTGACACGACAATACTTGGGCAAACTAAACCAATGGCCATTCACTATGGTCATAAAAACAGTTAAAATTCATTGGATATAATGTAACATATTATTCTGATCCCATGTAGTAAAAGATTCAGTATTTACCCACAAAACGAAAAGAACAAACCGTAACAGAATTTTGCTTGCTCGGTTTTGACCTGATAGGGCTAGGCCGAAATCCATCCCTGGGAAGGGGTTGACTAAGTAAGTGATTTCTGTAAGACCTATTCTTTACCGAGAGATACCGCATAGCTTAAATATGATTTTGAAGTTTGCACAACAAGCTGTCTTTTCTACAGTCAATACACAAACAAGGGTAATTAATACATACTATTATTATTATTATTATTTGTTGATCATCCATTTAAGCACATGTTTATTGTGGACTGAATTTGTCAGACTTCGTATATATGTAATTACAGCCTATTTTAAAATTACACCGACGAAATTCGAAGGATGATAATACAGCAAAAAAAAAAAAAAGTTTCAGTGAACCTGGTGGAAATTCCGCTGCGCTTCAATGATTGGTGCAACACAAACTGAGGAAAGCATGGGAAAATGAACTTAAGAGCTTCATGTTTCTCACACCACAAACAGTAGAGCTAATACGGCATGGTACAATCAAAGACTTTAAATCTGCACTATCCAAAAATGTGTATTAAAAAATTCCGCATGGGCGTGCAAGGAACTCCCAGAAATGCTCTGAAGTAAAGATAGGTCGAAATAAACATGAATTGGACGAAATAAGCATGACGATTTTTCACCACGAAATATTAATTCGTTTGGGCCAAGTCGATGTCTCAAGCAAATTCCATATGCCGAACGAGTTTCTAGAAAATATGTGCGGTTACATAACACTGAGTAAGACTTGGATACTTTCATCGAACGTTTTGTTTATCAGAGAGATTGAATATCGTTGTCATGTTGGATACTATTTTTAATGACATGGAAAGTCGTTTAATTTATGCTCATTCCGACCTACCTCTACTTCTGAAAAATTCAGAGAATCACCTACTTCCTTTCAGGAATCCCTTCCGCACCCATCGCACAATTTTGGAATATACATGTTTAAATAAAACATGTGTAAAGCTTTTTACAGTACCATGCCGCATCAGCTCTACTGTTCGTGGTGTTTCAAATATGAAGCTCGAAAGTTCATTATCCCACGCTTTCAGTAGCCTGTAGCTCCGAAAAGCGGACGAATTTTCACTCTGGTCACTGGAACTTTTTTTTCTTTTTGCTATACTATAATTATCATCCCTAGAAGTTTGCCATTGTAATTTTAAAACACGCTGTACGTATACATAAATTATATATATAGCACAAGATGAAACTACTACATTGGTATGTAAATTAAAATAATCTGTTCGAGGAAAATCTTACATGTTCATATTTTTTCTGGATGAAACGAATATACCACAATTTGCCCCTAACTGCTTTCTTTATACCTAATTGAAACAATTCAACAAATGTTGATAAAAAAAAAACATGCAACGCAGTTTCTGATGTCTGGCTTTCAAGTACAATGATCCTCTGTTGAACCGACCACGGATTCAGACAATTGAAGAATTAATATTTCATTAAGAAAGATTTTTGTTACACCATCGCGTATCTAGTAGATATTAATATGTACTACTATAATACTATAAATTTATGTTACAAATAAGTTACTGCCACTCTTGTTTAAATGTTACTGTTAATATTAAATATTGTATCTAACATGTGCTAGTTCGAGGTGCGTGATTCCTCCGATCAAAAACGAACGAATATCTCAGATGCCATAGACGTCTACTAATGTACAACCACCTTGGTAGATGCATAAGATAGTCCATTCCTACAAAATGGGGAGAGGGGGGGGGTGACATAAGATAAAATATCCTTGTCCTGATGAAGATTAAGATATTTAACCTGTTAATGGCATCCTAATTTTTAAATCTCCATGTACTTCAAGGAATATTTCCACCTTATCTCCTCCGTTTCGAAAACTTACGGAAATGCTTTCCATGGTGTTCAATCCCTTATATTTATATTTTTTCTTAAGAAAATATTATTTCTTGTAATCGTAGAATATTAAAAACAACTTACAACTTTTGTACTCCACTAGGTTCTTCAAGAAAATATCTTTTGCTCCTCCTGCTCTCTTCAAAGCTAACTCGAATAACTTCTCCCTGATAATAGGAAAGTTGTCTATAAGCCCATTTATGTGATTCGGATACGTCGTCTCAAAATCCTTCACAAGCTGTGGAAATAATAAAAAAAATTGCTTGCATTTAATTTATGCAAGACAGACTATACAGTATATACATAAAACCCTAAATCATCCCCCCTCTGGTATATAAACGACAATCTATAACTAGACTATATTTACTCCGATTGGCTCAACCTAATTTTCTTATGCAATCAGAGTTATAATGTTATATGTTTGGTCAAACTACTGGGTCCATTTACGTCTATTCACCGTAAAACAGAACATTTTGACATTCACCAATATCGGATTTGGACGAAATTAAAAATACTCTTTTTGGTGGTTCTAAGTAATCTTCTAAAATTAACTCTACATAAAAAGGTTTTAATTTATAGCCCCTCAAAATTTCCTGAAATAACTTATTTACAGTAGTTTCTCAACAAGCTGCTCTTGTGTGCGAAAATCATTGTTTCTCAAAAACTAATTATTAAATCCCCTTTAAATGTTTCATACTACTCAATAAGACCATGAGGATTTCCTGAAAAAGATATCAAACCAGCCTACTTGAATGCCATTACTTGAGACATAATGATAATAATGATGTACCCATAACATTAAAAAAAAATAAAAAAAATCAGGAAGCTGAATTATCAGTGTGTGTACATGATGCAATCTCGAGCTTTTGTGCGAAATGATTGCAAAGGTCTCTCTCTATCTTTTTTTTAAGAACAAAATTTATTGGTTTGTCACCCCTGCTAATCTGTGTAATACTTTCTTTTTATTTTTTTCGAAAATCACATTTTGCCTTCCTACAAACAATATAAATATAGCCTATCATGCTTTACAGCAATTGAAATACAGAAACATTATGCAAGTACTTGGTATGTAACTCATGAGGTGTGACGTAACTAAGCAGGCACACAACATGGAAAAGAATAAAAGGAGGTTGCTTGCTATTATAGATAGTATAACCACAGTTTTTGTTTGGTTTGACTAAGAAAAAGTCTGCAAGAACATGAGCGATGAACGACTGAAGTAGTGTTTGAACCGCCGGTCTACCCCGCCCCTCTCCTTCTGCTTACTATATTCCGCCATCAGACCAAGATAACTTGCCTCTAGACGTCAGTATAAACCAATGTTTGAAGCGGAAAAATCTGTGTATTTTATGTTAATGAAAATGGTAAAGAAAAATGTAGATTTTGATTTTACATTTCTACGCCTGGATTCAAGACTTTTATTTGCTGTTATTTACTTTTGGTGATACAGTACAGAAAAGTTAGGAAGAACAGTGTTCAAAACACTTATTTCCATATTTCATTATTTGTCCCTTGTATCAAGAAATATGGGGAAACCTAAATAATCTGGTGAATCCCGAAACACAAAGACTTTTTTTTTTTTAATTCTGAAAAAGGGAATTTCTATCTGAAATCATGTTGCAGAGTGCCAGAAAAGTGAAATTTATGATTTGACTTAATATTAACACCCTAGAATCGAGTAACACCTGGATCAACAGCATTCTAATATGAAAATAATAATAATTCTTAGGCTAAACAGAAGTTATGAAATGAGAGAATTTAAAGTATGAGCTAATTTTTGCCAAGGTAAACTTAAGCCACTAACTGGTACAATATTGTGACTGTAACTCTGACTCGTGACAAATTCATTACCAGCCTTGGATTCCCGTATAAGGTAGAGCTGGTTCAGTCTGTTCACAGTATGATTACCAGAAGTGATTTCAAAATTTGTTGCTTACCAGACTATATCCTAGAGGCTTCTTCAAAGGTTTAAACTCGTTCAAGTATTCTTCAATTGATGGTCCATCTGTAGACATCAGATGGGCCATGCGTGCCCGCATTGTCTGCACCCACTTCCTCTCGGCTGTTTGCCATGGCTCACTCGAATGTCTCAACCATTGCAAATTCTCCTCAATGTCAACCTCGTCATCAATAGGGCCTGCAAGAAGATGTATCCCGGCATGACGCTTACCAGGTGGAGGTGCTGGTGAGTCTGATCTCGATGATGATGGTGACGAGGAGGAAGACCGACGACGAGGAATAACACCACTGTCTCTCCCTTCTTTTTCAGATTGTGAACCATGTCCGGAAGCTTTCCCACCACTCTGTTCACCATTCCTCGTGTACTTTCTTTGTAGGTTCTGTTGAAATACACGGAAGGTCGCTCTTGTGGGAATTGCTGCTTAATCTCTTGTGTCCAGAAAACATATGTAGACGTAGTAACTGGCTGGGACGGATTATCCTTTAATATATGGTTACATATTATTTTCGACAATCTGCATCGTGATATGTCATCCAATGGGATATTTCTGTCGTTTTTAAGCAGCCCCTTGCCCTCGAATGTAGATTCCAGAATTTGTTGAAGGATCTGTAGGAAAGAAAATGGAACTATATAGTATTTCTTTGTATGATCCTTATTTAGGCACGCTTTTCACCATAATCTTTATCGACAAGAATCAATCTTAAGTTTTACGGTGCATTATCACTTAAAAATATCCTTTGGCTTGTAAGTGGAAGTTAGGTTATGTTCCTTGCAGGAGGAGGGGGGGGGGGTGAAGCTTCGCAAAACCTTTTGCAAATAATACGACTCTCTCGAGCCTGCAATGCAAATTAACAGCACAGGGACTGAGAAAATTTGTTACAGCACTTTCGCGTGTGCCCACCGCTAACCGGGCCATGCGCACCCCCACCCCCCACAGATCACGCCGCCCATCTCCCTTCGGACGCACTAGCGTTCCCCTTGCACACCGAGTGAAGGTTTATTTATATAAATCCTAGCTTTCAGTAGCCCAAATTGCTGTGCTCAACTCCTCTTTGTACGTACCTCCTTGTTAATTTGCAGCGGCGAGAAAGTCCTCAAATAACGGACAGAAACGGTACTGCCAGAAATTATTGATTTGTTTTAAAGTAACTGAAGAAGGTATAAGCTTTACGCAGTGAAACGTTTCCGGATGAATATTCCCATATCCAACATTATTACCCAGTCCGGGAATGAGACGCATTTCAGCAATGGAATATTTTCTCGTAATGGATGAGCTTATTTTCAAAACAACAACATTTTCAGTAGGCATAAAGAAATGTATTTCTATGGCAGATAAAACTACAATTGTATGAATTATCTAATATTGTAACTAGAGGCATTATTTATTTACAACACCAGATCATTCGCACAATTATAGTGTTTGCCTTCCCAGAGAAATGCATTTTTTATGCCTACTAAAAAAATGCACCACTGAAAACGTGACGTTTTGAAAATAAGCTCCTCAATTATTTCCGTCGATTATAATTTAACTAATTATCAAACATTAAGAAGGTATTCCATCAGTGCAGCAATACTAAACTAACGAGAAAATACAAGTTATTTTCCCATTCAGAAGGGGCCTACCTCATTTTACCGATATTTGTAGTTGAGTCAACAACATATCAGTGCTGAGCATTTTAAGGTCTAGAACTGTGGTTTGCAACCTAGAATATTCGCGGCAGGCCATCCTGATTGCTACATCATAGATTCTAACAAATATTACGGCTGATGTGCAAATGTCACCTTTCCTGGTGTGTCCTAATCAATAGGATCATCATTATTGAAATTCTATTGATGACATTAACAATCTCGTTAGCATATTTTAAAGTTTAACAACCTAATATACCATAATTTAGAACTACAGCGTTATTATGCGTAATAACCATTTATAATGTTCTCGAATCTTACATGAATCCACAGTAACTAAATTATCTGTTGTTAAATGATTTGCTTTTAATTACCGTATTTTCATATAAGGAAAAAGGCAAATCTCAATATTGAACGCCTAAACCAGGCTTACTATAAAACTATTGAATGCAGTTTTCAACCACTGACTAATCTTCAGTAATGTAACAAATTATTTACCGAGCTGTTATGTTGCTGTTCGGGCGGCTCCTCGACCTCTTGTGGCTCCTTTTGCTCTTCTTCCATCGAATCTGGTATATTCAGCGATGATTCTTGATCTGTACTGTTCATGTATTCAAGGGAACTACTATTGCCTACAGATACTACCTCTCCGCTATCGGAAACCAGTAGTTCATCTTCTGGAAGTTGAATGGTAGAGATATCCTAAAAGCAACGTATTGAATATAAAATGTGTGGAGGAAAGTTTCTATACCTGGTCATTTATACGGTACACTTTTCAAAAGTAAATAACTTAACCGCCCAAAAAAAATATCCGTACATGGCTACTGAAAATAATCTTGAGCTGCAATTACAGTATTTTGAGATTAAAAAAAAAAAAAAAAAAAAAAATGAAAGTCCAGGCATTTACTGTAGTACATCATTTGGCAACACATCAGAAGGAAAACTACTTTAAACCACCTTCATCGTAATAAGTTAACTGAGAAAATGATAGAAGGGACAAATGTTTCACTGTGCTCTGCGTAACCCTAAAGTCTACCCGTATAACAAAGAGAAAAGTACCGGTCAGCTTTTCTTTGATAGTTTTTCAGAGGACGGCGTGACTGCATTGAAAATTTAACAAGGCAAGTTGGTGCGCGATTGGACGACTCATTTGGAAGGGGCCCACAACAAAAGCTCAGAGTTCATATGAAACTATGCCAGTTATACTATGCTGCTTAATTTCATACTATTTTCAATACTGGCATAGAGTTAGGTAAGAAGTTCATTAACATTTAACATAAATAAAACATTCGGTACGCTGAAGGAATTCAAGAGGTAGAGTTTGGTAGAATTTTTGTCTTGCGTGTTTACATAATTAGGAAATAAAATAGTCAGGAAAGAGTTTTTTAAATTTTATTTTAATGGTGAAGCATTTTATGCACCATTGTCGTTTTCCTGTAGATTTGTTGATTCACGCCCTTACTACGCGTAGATACTAAACTATCTTGACGTCACTGTGAAACTACAATCTGTATTATAGTAGAACTATCTTGATCGCAAAAGTTAACAGTGCAACTTTTGAATACAACGTACCATCTGCTATCATGCAGAAAGATCGAAGTAAATGTTGGAAAATAGTAATAATAATAATCACATAAAAAATTGCAAAACTTTCTACTACGTAATATTAATTACATTCCTCTCAATAATCATTTACAAAAGTATAATCAGTGGCAATAATTTTGCTATCCACATATGTGTTACTTGTGCAAAAAGACTGTTTACATCCCGTATTTCGGAAACGACTAGAACAGGACTTTTGTGAAACGATATATGGTGAACATATTAATGACATGATTGTGGTCAGGACCAACTTCAGAACCAAGGCGGAAAATTCCATTTTGAAATTATTAGTAAATGAAATAAGCGCCATGGTACTAAGTTCATTAAAAGGTTTCTACACGTGTGTTTCTGTTCTATACCAACAGTATGGTGGCTATGAATGAAATACGTATTACCGAAATTAAAGTTGTGGAGGATGTGCAGTTCATATCCGGTAAGTTCCTAGTCTTTAACCCAGCCGTCGTGGTCTGATGATTAGTCCTACACAGTGTGCGAATTAAGGAATGTTTACACGGGGATGAAATGTTGTTGATCAAATATAACATGAATCCAGTATTGTACATTATACATTGTTTTTTTAGTTTTCCTGTGTGGAACCAGGTGAATGTCGGGATGACATACTTTATACAGGCATGAGTAATTCCCATTTCCCTGAGTTTGTGACGGACAGGTAACTCGCCCTCACATGATTATAATAACATTTAGTGCAGTTGGATATTCTTAAAGTATTTTTTATATTCCGACACGCATTGATATCGTCGCATGCATGAAGAGACGCTTGAGTCAACGCCCGGCGTATGTTTGTGTCGGTGCTGGACAATTCTGCCCGAGAGAGCTGGCAACATTGCATCGAGCGATACAGCAGAAGACATTGCGCGCTGTACCGGGATGGAACATTAAGTGTGTGTCAGCGACAGAAACTCTCATTGTACAAGTGTAATTACTTATATATACAAAACTTATAGTGCAAAAGGATCAGTAAGTTCCAAGGATTTACAGGAACACAAAAACAGGACGAAAAGCTGGGATAATCACCGCATAGGAACGAGTAATGTATACCTATTTTTGCTGGACGACTTGTACGCCGCACTGAAGGTAACCCTTTTCGTTTCTCTTAATTATAGATAACCTGTTGAAATCTAATTACATATTTACAGTGACTATTTGCAAGCTTAAGAAGGGATGCTATATTTTCTTGTGTCGAGTGAAATGACATCGGATTATGTGTAGCATCGTTGCATCAGTTACATGTCGTCAACAGTGCTTTTGGAAACAAAAAAGAAGTCACGTGATTAAACGCAGATTGTTGATGCTCGGCACGCTATTGTTAATGTCGTCGTCGATTATCCGATACGCGTTTCTACCTTGTCTTCGTTTAGATAGTTTTTCTGTGGGCAATAACTAAAGAAATACAATTCAACTAAATAAAGGATCCTATTATTCTTTTGGTATATTTAGTTTTGAGTCGTAGTAGTAGTACGGTTTACTTGTGTTATGTTGTTGAATTACAAAATAGTAGAGCAAATCTAGACAACATTATTCATGATAACAAACTCGAATGCATCATTAGAGTATGAAATAAAGTAAGTCGTAACTAGCTAGCATTCATTGGACTCGAAAGCAAATAAATAAAAAATCAATGCAAACACAAGAATTGTAAGAAGAAAAAAAAAGTTTTGTACGGAACCTAAGTAGTCAGTTCAAAACTCCTGTATTATATACTAATAGCGTAAATTATGTAATACTATGATGCAATACAATTACTCGCGCGCTACAAGTTCATTGAACTGAAGTAATATTAGAGAAAACCTAACTCGTAAAAGTAAAGATAATACTATTAAAAAGATTGTGATACAAGTCGCATACAATTTCTTCAAATTGTCAGGACGTCTTTTAAAGCGACATTTATAATATAACAATTCTTGATCAGTGCCTATCGGGTATATGTCAACAAAGCACGTTCAGAGATTAAAGCCGAATGTCGAGAAATTTAATTGTACTCCGTCAACTAATGTGAAGTACAACCTTGTTACTTGTTAATGAAAAATAAATATTGTTGTGCATGTTAAGTATAAAATATACTTCATCGGACTCGAATGTTCATGGAGCACAGGTGTACGTAAACGTCGTAAGAGCGTAAGGAAAATATAGTTGCAGAATTGAGTAAACATTGTGTAACGTTGGGCTCAACGCTTTACGGGTACCCGACCGATGAAGATTTTCATTAACGATAATCTCTTATAATTGATGTCAAAAGCATTTTGATCGTTTCGTTATTAGTAAAGTGCATTATTGTGTATGTTACTCCTGTTTTGACACATTCACACGCACTCAATTTTTGGTAAAATTATCACGTGCGTACAGAAGTAAACGCACACACAAAAGAATAATCCCGTGTGTGCCCTGTAATCAGGTCAAATATTAAATATATTCATTACTTTGTAGTAACCTATCAACTTATTGGCGTTTTTATGTATGTTTTACCTTTTGTACCGACGGAATACCATAATTCCGGAAAAAGTTCGATTTCTGAAAATAGTAATAAAGTATTCTAAGAAGTGTAGAAAATTGTTAGTATTTATTGGAATACTGAAGAAAACATTTCTATTAAGCTATTTCGTGAAATCACACAAAAAGTGATACTTTTCAATATTTTGGTCGGAGTCAGTAGAAGTGGTGTGGATTTGTGAGTCGGGGCTCCAAATACTAAAAACGTGGTCTTCCGCCTAAATACAGTGTTTTCCACCCATTTTCAAGCGTTTCAACATTCGTCACGCACTTTGCGACCGTTTCCCGCCATTTGCACACATTCATCTATTTGTTGATTTTTGTGCGTTTTTACAGTATTTCGGGGCTCAGAGGACCTATTATCGGTATTACCGTTCCACCAACCTTTGTCTCCGGAATTCACTGGCTTACTGGTTTGGAAGTATTATACAGGACCCCAAGGGTGAGCAGTAGGGTTGCCTTTGTCCTCGCTCGTTATCACGGAAGCTATATCATTCCGCGGCGCTCTTTTCAAGAGAAGTGGGACGTACACGTTTAATTACTGCCCGGTAAATTATTGTACGGATTGGTACTCCGGGAGGAAGGAATTCTTCACTTACCAAGAACCGTCATAAGTTGTACACGCCAAGGGACGGCATCCCTCAAGTTCGGACGTAGGTTACATAGGTTTTCAAGCCCGGAAATAGAAAACATACGT
>JAGDQP010045722.1:0-14729 GCA_022664845.1 Lepisma saccharinum
TCCTTTTAATCCCTATGACTTCGCCTCGTCGCGATTATACGAGTGCAATGCTTGTTCAAAACAATCAACATAAGTAAAGGCCCCAAGCGGTATCAGAACCCATGACCTTGAAGACGCTAGCCTAACGTATCAGATCACAAGTCTACCTCCGTCAGCAGTTTCACTACTTCACAATATCAAACCTTATCCTATATTTTAGTGAAGTCCTTTATTGTATTTATTGTTACAGCAGTAGCCCTAAGAAATGTCAATGTCAACAATATTCAAAATCATATAATGTTTTCATTTAAACAATACTCGGTAGTAGTGCAACCGGCCTGATGGTTCCTAACCAAATGAAACACTTAAACATAATTAGCCCTTGGATAAATAAAACAACCATTTTACTCTCCGTCTCGGTTAACTATTTTCGGATTAGATACTTTTTCTTATTCCAACACCAATCACAGCCTGTTCTATACGGAACCCAAACAGCACTGAAGTCATGTGTGTTGCATATAAAGACAGGCGATATGAAATTGGTGAAACATACAGAATTTATATTTTTGAACTCCATAATTATACTATACCGTATTCTCCCGGTCTAATAAAGGATGCATACAAAATTTAGTGCGCATTGAGTTCAACAGTCTCCGCTTTATTTCAGTACAAGATCACCCTAGATCTATTAATGCAATATTTGTAGAAAGACATATGTGTGTCATTTTTAATTCATATTTTTAATCACTGTTCATTGTTGGTATTGAGGATTCAGATTATCAAGGTCCTTTTTGTATATATTTTTTCGATCATGATGAAAACAGTACACATTTATGTGAAACTTTCACAACATATAGGGTTGAAAACGTGGATTCAAGAAAATCACGTACACCCGGAAAGGTTATTATATTTCAGTATTAAATTGTCTTCTTTTTTTTTTACTATGGACATAATTTACTATTGAAAAAAAACATTCAGTAGATGTTTCACTTTAACTTTTATATCAAATTTTAAAATTCTCGACTTTTTCCTGTGTCTTATACAGACTTGTTTTTTCATGAAAATATACTTTTCATCAAGAATTTTAACTCGTAAAAGAACTTCATGTTCATTGGTTTCTAAACTTTCATTGTAACAACACTACTAATATATTAATATATTTTATTCTAACACAAAGAAATCTAACAATGAGCACTGAATCGCTAGATTACACTTTACACTGTTGAGTTAAAATAATTACATTTTGTGTTTTATTATTTTTACAATATTTAAAAGAGGAAAATATAAAAGAATAAACATATACATTTTGAGATAACATGTACTTTATAATCTGGAACACTAGCACAATCTATGATAGAATTTCTTCACATTTTACGGAGTCCAAAGATCAGTATTATAAAATACATTGTAGCATATTCCAGAATAAGAATTCCAGAAATTATTACCGACTAAAATCCAGAAGGGATGGCACCATAATCTTAGTGTTGCTAAATTCACATCGTCTCCCAAAATAATATGATATAGATGCAGAAGGTTTTCGTTTTCTTTAGTTTCCGATGCTGTTATGAACAAACAGAACTACATGCATACGTGCTTTATATCCAAGATTTATTTTAATTCTTCAGTTATAGTAAGATACTGCTTTGAGTTGGATAAAATGAAAAAAAAAAAGATTGGACGTGGCTCGAGTTTACGCTACAAAATGTTGATCGTAATGAATATTATGTTGACCTTGAACTATTTCAATGTCATCCCAGTTACATTATAGAAATACACTTGCAATTAAAAGATTGTTGGTTGTGTACGATCCAAGGAGAAAATATTAGTTTTTGTTTTCTAATTAGAAGACAATAAACTTACTAAGAGTAGATGCTTTTATATTTGTTTAATATCCTGACAAATGAAACTCTTCTAAATAACATGTTTCAGGAGTATCCTCCACATAATTTAACAAAGGGCTTGCAAGTTCCTTTACAAGTAACGAAACGTACCAAAATGATCACCAAATACACACACACATTAGCATTTGAGAATAAACACAGTAATCATATTTTTCGTTGTAATTTTATTGCAAAGCACTTGATCGTCCTTATACTCAATAATGGAAACTATGTGAAGAATAAAATGACTTGCTAAATAAAAAAAAGGTTCGATCAATTTGTTGATTTTTCCTTGCGAGCAATTTTAACAAAGTGATCGAAACAAATAAAAATATTCAACAAATGGCTCGAGCGAACCCTTGCGAGGCCCCCAGCACATCTTTGGATTTTTTAACAGATTTCATAATTCCCCTTGTAAATACTATTTATTTTTTAAATATACTTCTACAATATTAAACATGTAACGCTTGTTTGAACAGAGTTTAGTCAGGATATTCAAAACGCGATTGGCGTATATTGTAAGATTAATTCCTTGGAAAGGTCCTTACTAGTCGACCTGTCTTCGTCCTATCCACCTGATGCTGCGGATTTAGGAACCCAGGGGGAAAATATTAAATTGCTGTATACCTACCACGGCTTTCTGGGTGTGGAATTTCCGAACGCTATCTTAAATGCTGGAAGGCAAATCTTTATTAGCGTACATGAAGACATACCGAAAATGAAGCTTACTGAGAGAAGATGAGCAGTATACGCCCGGCTTTTTTTGTTTTCATTTGGGACCCACCTTGCCACCCCCACCTCTCAGCATCCTTTGCTCAACTCCGCTTCGCGCGTCTGAGGGACGCAACGAACTAAAGATGTTCTCCACAAAGTTGGGGTGGGCCATCCCCGTTTTCTGGCTCCCCACCTCAGCCCCTGACATGGCGTCGGGGTGCGGAGTCAGTAGGACCTTTTCCAAAGTTAAAATAACAAATAAATAAAAAAAATAAAAAAATGTAAAAAAGGAATTTAAGAGACGAGAGGCTTATGGGGATGATTCTTTGGCCCAGTTCACGATGGATAAACCTGGGCCCTGTTTCCGCGGTTGGGGGGATTAATTCTTTTTCTTTCTTTTTTTTTAATATCATATATATTTCATTAGACTTGAGTGTACAATACAGTTTAATTTTTGTTTTGTTAAGTTCTATCTTTAGTTTTTTAACACATGTCTTCCATTTATTTATTTATTTATTTTGAATTATATTTATTGTTGTTATTTCCTTCCCTTCACTTTATTTATTTATTTTTTAAAGTTTCCTTTGGGTATTCTTTCGTACATCCAGTCACACCACAAATCCTCGAGTTTTTGTTTATTAGTTATTCGCTTTTTTAAATCTTATTATTAGATTGTATAATAAAATGTTATTATTGCTTTGCTGATCTTCCTGCTTTTCTAGCTTAAAACTGACACTATAATTTTTATATGTACAAAATTATTTAACAAGATTTCCTTGGAAATTGCAATATATTTTATCTGTATTTTTATTTCCTATACACTAATATTAATGTTTATTAGAACGAAAAACAATTAAACTATCAAAATATTACAATAAATCATAGATGAAACAAAATCCCTAACAGTATTCATAGATAAAAGTTAATTTCTGGTCCCATTTTATTCTATTCTAATCTAATTCTATCCCTACTCTAACACATTCACTCGCTCATTCACTCAGGTGGGGAAGTCGACTCTGAAGATCCAGGTCCTGGGCCGCTGGACGAATCCTCCAGATCCTTTGGATTGGGGCGGTTCCAAGTCTCCTCTCTTCTTCCTCTTCTTCACCACACTGTCACATATAGACACTTTTACAGATCTCTTCATCACACCCGATTGTTTACTTGGTTAAAATTCTCAAGTTTATTCTCCATCCAGAGTTATCCTGTCCAGACCACCGAGTTGGCAGAAACTCTGGGGGAACTCTTGTTCACTTTTTAAACACACGTAATTTATATTAACACGCAAACGGAACCATTCGCACACTACGCGTCTCGCCAGGCGGCGGTTCCCATGATTCTAAGTATCCATGACCGAGGAGGGGATATCGAATCCACAAAGTTCGCATTAGATACCATTCTTATTGTTTTTGTTTTACCGCTTATGGGAACACGTCACCCGCGCGCGACCACGCCCGTTCCCGACTCACGCCCGACACACATACCCGTATATACAATATCTATAGTACTTGAGTAGTCCAAAATTAAGTGTTGTTCTCTACCTGTTGATCTTCTTTTATTGATTTCTTCGTTTATATTTTGTTTTAAATATATGAGAGATCCTAGTAGAAAGTTGGTCTAGTAGGTATCTTGTTTGTTCTTCCCCAAGCATCTAATTCACTGTTAGTCCTCTTAGTTCCTCCTGCGTGCCGCTATTTGCTAAATGACCTCTCCTTCATTCACTTGGTTGACCGGGCACTCGAGGACCATATGTTCAGGAGTTGCCAGCTGTCCACACTCACACATAGGGGAATTTACCAGTCCAAAGTCAAAAACTTTCGCGTTGAACGGGCCATGTCCGCTTAGTAGTTGAACCACACCCTGACCTGGATTCTAGTTTCCCCATGCAAGTCTATTAGAAACATTATCAATTATGCCAAAGGGTCTTCTAGATTTATTACTCTCTTGCCAATATTTTTGCCATTTTGATTATTATCTCATATATTTCTTCTTTTGTTCTTGGCATTTCTTCCAAAATCTCCGTTGCTCTTATTAAATTTTCTTTTTTAGTCCAATATATAGTAGCTATCTTGAGTACCTCCAGGTGCAGGGGGGGATATACCCAAGATTACATTTAGGGCCACCCCCGGGGTTGTCCTATAAGTCCCAGATATCCTCAATAATATAGCTCTCTGTGCTCGGTTTAGTTTCTCAGCCAGTTTCTTGTTTTCAGTCTGTCTGTGCGCCCAGGCACTCGCTCCATAAGTTCCTATTGCACATAAAATCTGATTATCATAATTTAATTAGTTTCAATGGTAAGCCAAATTTTGTTGTTGCAATTGTTATTAGTTTGTTTCCCATCTTGAGTATTTTGTTAGCGGTATTCTCTATATGTTCTGAGAAGTTTAGCCTCTCATCTATAGTTACTCCTAGGTATTTAAATATTTTTACTCTCTTTACTGTTTTCCCATTGTACTTTAATACTGGATTTCTTTCTAATTTACCCTTCAGAATCATATAATTTATCTTCTCTACGGACACAGTCAGTTTATTTTTTCGCACCATTTTTAATGTGTCTAGTATATTGTTTGCTTTGACTTCTAGTTCTCTTCTGGAGTCCGCCTCCGCTGTTGCCACGATATCATCCGCGTAGGCAACCACCGACAAGACCTCTCGCAGTTGCTCTAATTCTTTCACACAAGGGTCGATATATATGTCCCAGAAGATAGGACCACATACTGACCCTTGCGGACATCCTTTGTTCGGTATTCTTTCCAATTTTATTCCCGGAGCACAGAGATTGATTATCCTGTTTCTGCAGTAATCCTCGAGCACCCGAATGATATATGCCGGAATATTTAGTTTACTTAATCCAACAAACAGTGCCGGCCAACACAGGTTATCAAACGCCCCTTTAATATCCACAAAAATTACTATTACGTATTTTCCATCCACCCTACCAACACAATCACATAGCTTGTTAACAGCACCCTGTGTCTATCTTCCTTTGCGGAATCCAAACTGTATTTGATCATGTTCCAATTCCTCATGATGTTGTTGTAGGCGGTTTATTATTACTTTTTCAAATATTTCCAATGGCGTTGAGAAGGCAGATTGGTCGATAGGATCTTGGACTCACCCTGGGTTTGTCTGAGCTTTTTAAAAAAATAATTAGATTAGCCTCTTTCCATCTTTGCGGAAACCTCCCCTGCCTTAGACATTCCGTGAGAAGTCTTGCCAGGTAAGGGACCCAGATATCTTTCATGCTCTTAAATATTTCTGATTTTATGCAATCCGGACCCGGAGCTTTCTTGTTCTTAAGTGTCCGAATTGCTGCCTCTATTTCATGATTTTGAATGCCTAATTCTTCTGCATTGTAGTCTTTGATCTTGGATACTTCTTTCAAAATTCTTTGCATGTCTTCTTTTATTTTCTTATTTTCTCCTGTTTCGTTTTCATCATTGTCCTTTGGAACTAGTTCCTCCAGAAGAAGTCTAGCTGACTCTTCCCAAGTTTTCGTATAAGTTCCAGCTTCTTTTTTCAGAGTTGATAGTGTCGTGGGGGACTGTTTTTTCATGCAGAGTTTGTATGGAGCCCCCCACGCATCTATAGCAAGATTATTTTCAATATACCTTTCCCAGGTTTCCTTCTTCCATTGCATTAGTCTTTCTTTATATTCCTTTTTAGCGATTATATACTCTTGTAGTTTCTTTGTCCTTAGCTCAGGGTCTCGCGCTTGTTGATAACTTTTCCTCCTCGCCCTGGCAATCCTCCTCATTCTCTCCAATTCTCCATTCCAGAAAGGAGCTCTTATTTTGTTCCGGGTTTCCCTTTGCAGCGGCAGCGCTCCTCTTATGGCCTCCACTGTTGATACTTCGATTCTCCTTGCTATCTGATCTACATCCATTCCCTCCAGAACATCCGGTAGTTGTAACAAATCTTTGCACTTCTTCCAGTCTATCTTTTCTCGGTTGTATTTCCAAGAGCCCACATCCTGAACAGTGCTCTGCACTATTCTTTCTGGTTGTATCTTAAATCTGATTCCTTTATGGTCGCTACATGTACCTCCATCTAAGACTTTCCAAACAATAATAGTGTTTATTAAATTTTGACTTGTAATTGTAACATCAATGTTTGATTCCGCTTTCGCTCTGTTCTTAAAAGTCGGGGGTTCACCTTCCTTGTTATGCACAACCAGATTGTGAGTTAATATAAAATCTTCTAACTGCTCACCCCTTCTTCTATCTCTGTCTTTGCTCATATAGCTATGCCAAAGAGGTGACTTGGCATTTGCGTCTGCGGTTATTATTAGCTTATGATTTGGGTACGAGTTTACTAGAGATTCTAATTTGTCTAAATACCGATCTATATCATGTTGAAATTGGAAGTACATACTAACGACCACATATTTTGATGGTTTTGTCAACAGTTCCACACACACCGTCCATTCGTCCGTGAACTGAGAGATCTCTACTATTTGTATATTACTGTTTAAATTAATTATTGCAGCTTTTGGTTGTTTTCCTTGAATAACTACTTGGGCTGTTGTTGGAAAATTCCTTATCCTGCCATTTACCGCATATGGTTCCTGTATGCAAAGAAGATCCACTCGTAATTCTTCTGAGAGTTTACTCAATTCAGTCATGACCATCTGAGAGCCCTGCGCGTTAATTTGCAGCACTGAACACTGTTGAGGCTGCATCTCTAATTCGGAAATCTGGTATGTGCATAGCAGTGTTGCCATGGCTCCTTAGAGTCACACCACCCTGCCATGAGCTCTCACAAAATCTCTGTAAACCTCATGAAGATTAAAATCTTCATTTCTTCTTTCAAAGACTTCGTCAATTAATTTAAGCAGGGCCCCTGGATCCGTTGGTAAGTTATGACTTCTTAGCGTTATTCTATCTACTGCATCAGGAATACGGAATGTTACCCTGTCACCATTCACGTGTAATTTCCGTATTACATGCCGTAAAGCAATTGTAAGAGTTTTTGGATCTTCTAGTATAGCAAGTTTGTACTTAGTCTCCTCGATATCGTAATTCCATTCTTGATTCACCCATTTCCTTTTAGTTTCCACCGCCACTTCTACCAGTAATCTCACTTTTATTCCAAATCTTATTTGGATCATTCACATTTTCTTCCTGTTCATTCTCTGAACTATCTTCTACCTCATGGTCATCTTTTGTCATTCTTGCTGTACTTGTCTGTTGATTTATTGGTGATTTATCTCCTGGTAATAATTTTGTGAACCAACTGCTCCATTTTTTTGCTGAAGGCGTACAATATACCGAGGACGATACAGTTCTCTTGTCTCCCTGGCTGAAGGCATGGGCAAGAGCAAGATAGACGACTGCCCGCCTGACCGAAACCTTGCAACCGTTATTAGGATGGGTTGAAGGTTATTGCCTGCCTGGGTTAAGGTGTGCTTGAACCTGGAACAATAGTATATTCTGCCTAGCTAAAGGTGTGCAGTTGCCCTTAGGATGGGTGAATAGTCTCAACCCTCCTGGTTGAAGGCGTGCTGCGACTGGTGAACCACTGCCCGCCCTGCTGAATGCATGCAAACCACCGGACAAGGTAAATCGGAACTCCTGCCCGCCTGGCTGAAGGCGTTCCGGAGTTGAAGAATAAGGTTATGCAAGAATACTATTAAAGCAGTTGAAAAAGGAATGAAGCAATAAAGCATAAATCCAAATAAAAGTAAGAGAATTTATATTATAATCAAATTTATTAGTGCAACCGTTATTAGATCCGAAGGAAGGTCACACCGAGCAAGAGAGCTTGATGTGGTTCGGGCCGTAGTCCGAAGAGTTTTGATTCAGAACTGCTCGGAACATGATTTTATACTTTTTGTTCGGGGTGCTACGGAAGCCCTCGTATGATGACGTAAGACCCGAAGTCATCCACTTTCACAATTCCGTAAATTCAGTCTTTAACTCTTGCTTATCGGATTATGTTATATTACACACACACACACACACACACACACACATATATATATATATATATATATATATATATTTATCTATTGAATTTAAAATATTTCTTATCAGATGATTTTATCTACTGAAAGTTCTGATTCTCTTTACTTTTATTCTTGTGGATCTCACAATTTTAATCCATAGCGTTACTTATAAAATGCAATTCTATGAGTAGTCAAAAGAATGATTCTATATAATACAATTCAGGGAAGGAGAAAACACTGATTTTATGGAACAAACGCAAGTGACGTTATATCCTCAAACCGAAATAAGAAGAAAAGCCTTTGGAATAATGACAAAATATGTTGTTTCTGCACGAGAAGCAGTCATGTGGCGTATTATTGTCACATATGACGCAAATCTGGACAAATAATGGCGTAACATTTACACATAGTAAATCATACCAAAGTCTTGTGTTGGAGTTTGATTCAGTGTGCAACATAGAGGGCAATTCCCCCTTAGGAAGATTCATATTTGCAAATAATTAACATTGCGCAGTAGAGGAGCATATATCCTCCTCCATCCTACTAACCTTCTATCATAAACTTTGTTCAAATATGATCATTGAGTGCAGCTTCTATTGTAATTTTTACGGCATCATATCGATTTGTCGATATATGACGTCATTTGTGACGATGCGTCGAACGTTTGGATTCTTCTAGCCCCGAAATTATCCGATTTCCTCAAACGGAATTTTCTTCTTGTTTCAAATTGAGAAATTCAATTTCAATTTCTGGTCATGACCTTCTTAAATACACGGTATATTAAATTGTTTCGAGTGGATGAATGGTAATGCTCGTTGCCTTGTAATTAGTGGGCTCTGGGTTCGATACGCGGTGGCGACACAAGTGATTCTAATACCACTTTAAACTGTATATTCTATCATTAATTAGCATCTTCATCCTATGGAAGGCAATTACAAACTGTCATAGGTTCACCTTGTCCATTATCCTTCGTGTCATAGACATCTCCTCACAGAAAAAAACATCACCTCCATTATCATAGAAGATTTCATGAACAAATTTTAATGACACAATTTAAACTGTATATATTAAAAAGTGGATGGATTCATAGTTAAACTAAGAAAGGAACTAACAGGCTAAATTGCGACATTAAAATAAGCAAATAATTTTTTCTTGCCAAAAACTTCTCTTTGTACAGCGACAGGCAACATTAATTTTTGCATAGGAAAACAAAGAACAAAGAATACTTAGGGTGCTAACAGAAAGGGGGAAGTAGGAGGGGGTTTGTTCCTCAGCATCCAAATTTCTGATGCTATCTGCAGTTTCCCATTCCCATCTTGGAATCGATATTCCGAAGAATAAAACAACAGCCATGACAAATCTTCCTTCTGTAATATATTTCGGTAGCCCATCTCCCCTCTACCCCGTCCTCCGCTACCACTTGCTCTACTCTCGCTCTTTCTCTGTCCCTCCTACGCAGTCTCCCTTTTCCAGCGGATGCTTTAGGCCATTCATCTTCATCTTGTTTTGTCGTCTGTTCCTTTTACCTCCATCTTTCTATCGACCCATTGTCTTCACCACGAAAACATCAAAACGTTTTTGTTGGGATACACAGTGAACCCCCTTTGGTCGACCATTTCTTTAAGCACACCACTTTTCGTCACGAACTTTTTCTCGACGAGAACGGAATTGTATCCCCATAAGACTAAGGCATTAGTGTCCTCTATAAGCCAACCACCCCTCTTCCATAACACCAATTTTTGCTCGAAAACGCCACTTTTTACACTCTTGTCCTTAACACAAAACTGCGTGTTTTATTTTGTGTCAGTTTGATGTATTCGTCGTGTTCTTGTTGAAAGAGATAGTAGACAATCAACTCTTTAAACAGTTCATCTCTAAATATGACCAGTTTTTAAACTTCAGCAGCAGTGTGTAGCCTTATAAATCGCTCTGTTCGTCTGTCGACAACTTTCAACTCAGGAACTACTAAGGCTAGACAGGTGGTTGAGGTGTCGTTGAAAAGGTATTGATGAGACTAATTCAGACCCATATCATTCATCGATATCGCAGGGGTGGGTCCAGAGTTCCCAGGGTGAAATTTTCAACTTAGAAACTATTATGGTGACGAAGGTCTTTGAGGTGTTGTTGTAAAGACCTTGGAAAGACTAGTTCAAATCTGTATAGATGATACACATTGCAGGGGAGGTGCCAGAGACAGGGGGTATTTTATAACTTAGGAACTCCTAAAGCTGTGAAGGCGTTTGAGATGTCATTGGAAAAGTCATCATGTACTAGTTCAAACCCGTACACACACTAAATCAAAAGAGCTGAATTTTTACTCTTTTAAGACGGAAAGAGAGACCGCTGTTTTGTAGAGCGGAATTTTCTATCGAAAAGAGTGGTTTCTATCAAAACACTCTCATCTTGGATGAAACATGAGCTCCTTTCAGATAGAATTCCACTCTTTTGAACGTAATTAAAAGAGCGATTTCTCATTGATTCTTCAAACTTGAAATAGCGATTTTTCATCTTTTAGTGGTTTATTTAATCGATTTCTCATCTTTTTAGAGTGGTTTATTTCTCAACTTTTAGAGCGATTTGCATTGCATCATGGGCCATGGCTACTAGTCAGCATTGTTCTCCGTCATGTGTAACTGCAATGGTTATCGAAAAATTAAACTATATTGTACAATTTATAGGGTTGCGTTAGTTAAAAATGACAACAGAAAACTTTAAAACTTTTCTGTTAGAAAAAAAGTTACCAGAAGATGTCAAAAATAAGATATGTGCAAGACATCTCTGAACGTAATTTTTAAGTAACTGACAGGACAAAATTAACTATTTCAAAGGGTATTGTCCCTATTAAACTGCTGCCTGAGAGGTTTAGGCTTTGGATACCTGGCCAGAGGGTATTGGGTTCGAATCTCCTCTAGTTTGTCTTTTTTACTCTTTTTCATTCACAAGTTTATTACTCTCCTTCTTACTACTTATGAATAAATTCTCCCTTTTGCACCTTCATACTTTCTCAGCATTTTATTGCGTAACTTTTGTGTTCAACAGATGAAAAGTTTATTTGAATACATGGAAATTCATCTAAAAAATATGTATACATTCCTACTGAAATGGACTACCATAAATCCCATCTTTTTCGAGCAGAAATTTCTCATCTTTTCTCCAATGAAAATCACTCTTTTCACTCAAATCGCGCGGAATTTTGCTCTTTTGATTACGTTTGGAGATAATCCAGATCCCATGGGTGAGTTCAGAGATACGGGGGAGGAAAATTTCAACTCAGTAATTACTATGAAGATGTCGTTGTTAAGGTCCCGTTGAGACGAATTCAAACCTGTATATCATAGGGTCGGTTCCGGAGATGGGGCAATTTCCAACTCGGGAACTATTAGGCGGCCTAGGAATAGGGCTAGTCGTAATTTTTCCGATGAAACATTGATCATCCAAATAGGATGCTAGCTGCTGAAGCCTGACGGAAGCCTATATGCATAGTCCTCCGACTGCGCTCCGCCTCACCTGTTATAAGAATATAATTATATCCCCATAAACCCTATGTATATTAAAGCAGTCTATAAGCCGACCGCCCCTTCTCTTGACAAGAAAAGTTTGATCGAAAAAACGATTTTTCCTTTATTCCCTTTAACACGACAACCTTGTTACTTTATTTTAAGTCTGTTGATATATTTGCGTTAACGAGAAATTTTACAAATGGATGCAAAAATTTGCTAGGTGCTGCCAATGTACGGAACGGACAGACGTGTGGTTGTAAATTCTGTTTCTGGGAAAATCATAAAATATTTTTGTTACATGAGTAATGGACATTTTAATTGTTACGTCAGAACGTATTTGTTGCCATAGAAACAACAGGACTTCTTATCTAAACAAACGGCGTAGTTCTTTCACTAAGTCTTTATTCACACCCATATTATTCAACATCCTAACAAAATGCTTGAAGGTCAATATTCTCAGTGATATCTGTGCCTCTCTCTCATGTCTCATGTAAGGACAAAGTCCATGCGGTCGCAATACAAACGCAACACAAGTGACGCAATGGCTTAACAAGTTCATTCAGTATTGCTACAGGTCAGTCCTTACCACTTGTCTAGAGCGGACGAAAGTTCTTACCGCAACATGGTATTATGATTGATGTTTCTTTTCGTCACGCATGCCTGATTAGTTGAGTTAAAAAAATGATTTGCTGAATGTTTCACATGGAGTAAATGGTGTTACATGACAACGATACGTGGTCAACAAAAAGAACAGATAGTTGGAAAGCTTTGAGGTGTGGGATAAAATGGACTGAAAGAGTGTAAAATGAAGAATCGTATTAACGTGAATATTAGAGGAAATACAATAGACAAGAGTAATACGCCAGAGGAATCAAGTTGTTTGGAACACATATTGCGTTGCGAATTTCATTTAGAAGGCATGGACGTTTTTGCCCATGGATTACATTTTTTGCCAAGGATAAATGAATATTTTGTAAAATATATAAGTCGTCTACTAACGACAGGAACAAATTGTTTTACGACACTTGTAAATAATGCGTGACATCGACTTAACAGACAGAAACATACAGAATAGATAAAGTATAATACTGTAAATTTCTTCACTAAGAAGAGAAAAATATATATTATTTCTTACCTGTTTATCACCATGTTTACATTCTGTTCGATCATACCACCATCTATTTTGAAGCTTCGTTAGTTCTCCATTCTCTTTCAGCCATAGAACAGCCAAATTTATTCTGTCTCTGGAATAATATAAAAACAATTGTATTAATTATATTGTTTTTGAAATGAAGAATAACAATTGTAGTCTTTCGTGTGCGTAAGAGTTGTAAATTGAAAGTAAGCGAATAATAAAACAACAGTTCTTTTAATCTGCTACACCACAAAACAATTTAATTCTTGTTAATTTCAAGTCCTACATATAGTTCAGTAAATTATGGTACGCTGGCGGTAGGTCTGAAAGCTACTAATTGTAAAATTAACTTTTTACGAAACGAAGGAATATAAATGTTATAAGCATATCTTAAAAACAAGTACAGACTAGTTTATACGGAATGACGTAAAACATTACTGTACATCGAATGTACGAACTGCACTAATGTGATAATATATTTATACTTTGAGTGAAATTTGATTGTATGTATATGAATTTGACGTCACATGGAAGTGCTCTGTGCTCTTCGTTTCCTCTACTAACTACTTTGTCGCAGTTTCAGGAAAATTTCTTTAGAAATTTCGTCATCTTTTGGATATTGTCCGTTCACTGAATCTATCATTATCTGAGACTTTCCTGTTGAGAGCACAAAATGTAGTGTATACAGATAATCCACATGGGTTTTAAGAGTTACAGTTTGCAGAAATGAGCAACGTGAAGCAAATTAGAACACACATACACCTGAGCAAGGTCTTCACGATCATGAAAAATCATATGTTGACATGTTTAGAAGTCCGCGAAGCCCATTTCGAAACCTTCTGTAGGATAAAGTTCGATTTGATTTTCACTTACTTATCGGACACCATGTAGTATAAACGTAGGGTTTCCGCGAAAAATTTTAAGAATCGGATTTTCACGCTTGTTACCGCTGCGTGATTCGCTGATTTAGTCCTTGAGTTCGCTCCGACTGCGCCGTGGTAAAACGTGCGATGGACTACAATATTCCGTTTGGAAAAGTTGTGGGTTAACTTATGTTGACGACATGTATAAAGTAAATAATGGGGCGCTAAGGAAGCCTGCTGCTAAAAGCCCATGTAAATAGACATATGACTTCAGCTCAACTGAAACATGTTGTCCAGGAACGTGGGGATGGATCTATCAGAGAGAAAAGTGAAACATATATTAATGAGATGAGATGCCGTAAGCAGAAACTAACATCTGAAATGCTTAAGAAACGTTTTTCCTGAGGCAAAATGCACAAGAACTGGATTTCAGAGCAATGTAGCATGCTGAGTAATTGGGTAAGTTTGCTTTCAATCAAATCGGAATAGATATATATATATATATATATATAAAATAGGCACAGGTTCATACGAGTTGATCTTGGCTATAATGCACACAAGATTGCTATCGCTTTACCTTGCGAATTGATAGCAATCCACTAGCAATAACACTAACAGAATAGTGCTATTTCGTTCTGTGGGTGGTGTTCAATGATAAAACTATCATCGCTGCAGAGGAAGCAACACCTAGATATGTGCGATGAGGTCCTG
>JAGDQP010045723.1:2354-15514 GCA_022664845.1 Lepisma saccharinum
AATATTAAATCTACCGCTTTAAGCGATGCGTCACAAAATGGCAGAAACGGAACAGACATGCTCATTTGTCAATCGCCTGCGGGCTGCCATGGGTTTTTTGGACGGTTGCAGCATAGCGCACGTAGAAAGAATGAGTCCATTGAAGTCCTTCTGGGTATGGCAAATTATGCTTATTGGGACCAAGGCCACAATTTATCAAGTTTAAGTGTGAGAGGGAGGTCGCTGGCGTGAGAGGTGATGTGCAATTGTGGGCATGACATTTTCCAATTCTGATAGATCAGGTTAGTGTTTTAAAGGACGGGGAAAAAACAAAAATGTTGGGGGGAAAGGAAAAAATATTCTTCTCCATCAAGCAAAAAAATACGTGGTTTTATTGAGGATTTTTCTATTTTTTCTTTTTCATCACGAATATTCACTACTTAACAGATATTTTGAGTTTTTCACCAACTTCAGTTAATAATTTAGCGAATCTAATGTATTTCAAGGCCCTTACAACTTCTTAACAAAGATTTGTCGGAGTCACCCATTATGCTTTTTGCCCCTCTGCTCTGGATTTTGATCATAGGAGCTACTGTAAATACTGTTGAGTATATAACGAAGATCCGGTTGACATTTCATTACACACTAATGGTAAAATGATAGTAATTTATTTTACAATAGAAAAGTGATAAGAATTTATTTTATTTTCTGGAATACTAAGGCAATGAATGGAATGACAGAATACAACAAATAAAATGTCTCATACACAAAATAGATTCGTTAATCATAATACTCTAAAGTGACATTTATCAATTATATAATGAGCAATGTAAGGCGGCATATATCTTCAGACTTATTCATAGTAATACATTCTAATTTTCAGCAGCATGTATATTCACAGTAGCATAAGCTGCTTAACTATGAATCGTGTTTGTATAACACCCAGATCTTTAAAACCCATTTAATGTGACATTCTTTTATTTTTTCTTTATGCAAAAGAGCTCCTAAAATATTCAGAAATCATTGTATGAAATCATTTCCTTGGACTATTAAGTAATAATGTACAAAATGTTATTAGTAGCTTTCACATACTACCTGCTTCACCCTGAAACTGTTCAGAGTTCGAACGGGTTTATCATATTTATAAACCATCATTTACTTCCATATAACACGACTATTCTTGGCTTTTGGTAAAATATATATTTTAAAACTTTACTGGTCGCAAAGTTAAGATGGGGCAAAAAAACATAAGATTTCCGCTGCGATTATCCCATCGTAATGCAATAGCTCTATATGACTGGCTGGAAACTGGAATCGTTTGAGTATACATTTATGGAACAGTTTTTCTTCTGGGTGTTCCAATACAAATGTTATTATTCTAAACGTATATTTGTACCAAAAACAAACATTTTAACTATTTATTAATGCTCAAATAATGTTAGCTACGTCGAAATGGCAAAAGAAAAAAAAAACTTTTCCAAAATAGCACGAAAAATTAAAAAAAAATTCGTCAACCAATTTTTTCGTTTTTTTTTCGTTTTTTTTTTTTGTGTATCTGTTCATATCTAAGAGCACCCACGCTTTTATTTTCTGATTCATAAGGTTAATTCAGTTTATTATTTTTTACTTTTTAACCCATCTTAAATAAGCATTTTTTAAATCTTTGTTAATTATTATTATTTTATTATTATTATTATTATTATTATTATTATTATTATTATTATTATTTAAAAAAAGCATTGTTTTTGCCAACCCAGCCTTCCTAGCCCTAGTATTTGAAAGTTTTCGATTGTCCTCATTGATGTGTGTTAATATTGAATATCGGAAAAGATTATATTTTAGGATTTTGTGATGTTTCTAGTTTTGTTTCCAAGAAACTTATTAAAAAAAAAAATGTCGATTTGAAAAATATTAAATGTTTATTCGTAAATGTCATTAATGTACAGCTGTGGTTGGGAAATCGACGTTAGGGTTACATGTAAATTGAAGCTTGTACGATGTTGAGATTATGTGGATTATGTCTGATGGGACGATATATGGCAAACACATCTTTACGAACCTAAATAAGTTACATTTGCAAATGTTGAGACATGTTTAAAGTAATAAAGGTTTCCTTATTATATGACAAGGAATACTTGGCTTTTCTTAAAGACTAATTGTTTTTAAGAAGGATTTGTTGTATGAATTAATAATAACGCGTGTAGTACAATTAGCTCCCAGAAATAAGGAACCCCGTAGATACAATGCTACTGTGATGCAATGAAAATATCCAAATTATTATTATTATTTATTTATTTATTATTATTTTTTTAATTATTTTTTGAACGTCCTTCATTTATTGGTATATTCAAAGACTAACTAGACGTATGAAGTCATTTTTATTGATCCTGGGGTCATAGGTTGCAAGAAATGCGATGTCGACATTTGTCGGCAGTGAGCACGAATGGGAACATTAAAGTTTTTTTGCCCCATGTCGATAGTGGGCATGGAAGATACCTGTTATAAAAAATGGAAAACTGATATAAGTTTCATATGTCCTAGTATTTATTTAACACTTTCTTCCTTTTCAATGCTGATATTATATCTTTTACTAAAAGGCAATGAAAAAACAGTTCACAATATTTCATAAAATAGCAGTAGGCGCCTACGTTCTCTAGAATACAAAACCTTATTGAAAATCTATACTCATATTTTCTGAAATTCTAACTTTAAAAATAATTTTATTACACTTATTAGCTTATATATGGATTCATTTACCTTTACCTTAGAAAAATGACATGAAAGAATGTAGTCCTTTCTGAATCATTAAAGCTTATTTTTAATATTTTCATTGTGAATGACTTTGTAAATAAAACTTTCTATAGTCAGTAAAACCGGCTATCATTTGCAAAGTTTCTTCTAGTTTCTTTTGTGGAAAGCTTCACTACAGTTCACGTGACAACCAACTTGACAGGTTTTACTCTTTTTCGTGTAGCTTTTCCACAATGTCCACATCTTACCTGTTACACTCGTTTCAAGGTAGTGTGTTTCTCCAATAGAACGCACATCAGGAAGTATGCCCTCACAACATACCTTGTGAAGTTACAAGTCCAACTCATTTGAAGACCCGCTTGGAGTTAGACGGTATAAAAGCCAGGCGTTTTTCATTGTAACATTCAGCAGATAGGCAATGATTAACCAATACCACTTCTTGTTTCGAATGTTAATTCGATATGATGAAATGTTTTGGTCAAGACGATCAACTCCTCTCATGAAGGTGTTGTAGAATATTACACAAGCTGGTTGGGGAACAAAGATATTGTTCTTGAAAGCACTTGACCATCTTTTTACCTTTCCACTTGGGTTGGTACCACACACAGTTGATATCACTGTTACAACACTGTTGTCATTATACCGAACCAATGTAATACCACTTTCTTGATCTGTCACTTGAGAGTAGCTGCCTCGAGGAGATTTTTTGAATTGCTTTGTATCTGGAAGTGGCGCACCTTCAACTCTGTTTGGTCGTATTGTCCCTGTTGCATCATGTCCCTTTTCTTTTAAGTAGTCTAGCAATCGAACAGAAGAGAAGAAATTGTCAAAAGTAAGAATTAACGGCATTTTCCAGTTCTGATATCAGATCTACAACTGAACCACCCACACCAAGATTAGGCATTGTATTTCCAGTTGAAGCACCTTGGTAAGGTTCTGCTTGTACCAGATAACCGCTTCTCGTTGCCATTGCCCACACTTTGTAACCAAATGGTATAGGTTTGCCATGTATATGCTGCTTAGTACCATGCCACCCATAATATGGAACCATAGATTCATCTATTGAAAGGTATAGGTCTCCTGAAAATTTGTTTAACGAACGCTCATTTAGCATACACCAAACTGGCCTATTTTTTTTTTTTCCAAATTTGTCTTTTTTATCTAGTTTAGAATTGTCACAAAAATGCAAATATCTCAGAATTTCTTCAAACCGATTTCTCGATATAGCTTTAGACACAGCATCTTCGGCGGTTTCCCAATACATCCTAGTTCGGGGAAGAATATTGTAACCAGATAAGAAAAGAATTGCAAAGAACAAACGCAGTTCATCTGTTGACAGAGTAAATGCCATATTCCCTTTTTCTTTAGCAATACTGCACGGTACACTCTACAATGAATTCAATAACATCGTCGTCAAAAAACATCGAACAGTTCCACAGGTGTGTAATCTTGTTGAAGTAATTCAGGGCGTTTGAATTCCCTTTGCGATGTGTCCGGAATATCACACTTTTTCCAGTCACGCTTTTTTGGGAGGAATTTTGATTCTCGGTTTGAGACTTCTTTATAGACAGTTTCTTTTGATTTGTTAATAGACAGCTGGGCTTGAAAATCAGGTCGACATAAAAAAACTACGTCAAAATTTTAGTCTATATTTATATGAATAATACAAAAAAACATTTAATGTGCTTGATTTTAGGAACATGTTTTAAGAACAACATTATTGATCAGCTTAAATAAATGCGTTTAATAATAAATAGAAATAGTCTTACCTTTTAGAGAATGACATAGTGCTGCTCACATGCGTACGAACTTGAAGCCACAACTGAAAACATGACAGAAACGGATGGTCGATGACGTCATTGTAGTCAGTCAGTACCAACTCGTAACAAAAGAATATTCTATATCTCACAAACGAATTAACTTTCATTTCAGACACTTTCAAACTCTGTGTCGATAAATGTCGACAGTGGGCAGAAACGGGTCAAGTCTGAAAAAAAAGATTAATTTATTTCTGGCCGGCATATGCCATGAATTGTACACGCAACTAAGAGACCTCTGTTTACCGAAAGAGATCGTTTGACGACATTAAGGCGATACTTAAGGAACACTTTCAGTTTAAGTTCAATGTTATTGTAGAAAGATTTAAATTTCATTCTTACCACACGTTATCCATTAGTTACTGTGGAGAAATGGAACTCATCTCTACCTTGGGAAACAGCTAATCATATCCGATTGATCAACGTGACTTTGAATTTGTCATGCAGACACCTTTTCAACGATACCTCAACAGCCTTCGTAGCCTAGTAGTCCCAAATTTGCAGTTGTCCAGAGACCAAGCGGGATATAAAGCTTCCCTGCTTTTGCCTCTGAGGACTGAAAGAGCTTTATACAAAAAGGCTATGGGCGAAGGCTCTAACGTCATCTATTTTTTGGAGGGTTGGATTAAAAGGTCTTAGCATCAAATATCTCCTGCACGGTTCTCCTCGAATACTCATTACAAATTTCCAAACAAAGAAAAACTTGTCTACAGAATGCGAACGTTCGCCATAAAAGGAATCTTTTTATGTCCGGAACGTGCGGACGCTAGTCGTCAAAGTGTTAAAGAAACTATATTTAAACATATGATAGAATGTCACCGTGAAGGAACTCTCAAGGAATAAAGAACTGCTGTTTGTCGAAGAAAGCAAATTCCCGGACAGTTAACTTTCGAATACGAACAAATCTCTCTTCCCGGATTGGTGGTAACCCTAGATGCAGATCATGTTATGAAATTTAAGACTTTTTCACAAACTGTGATCAAAATGAAAACATTGGACGTTAGGAAGAGAGGAAAAAATCTTGTTCGGAAACTTTTCAGAATAGACAGTGTTACGTGTAGATGCTAAACTTACTAAAAGATAATATATGTTGATGTGTAGAGCAACCAGAATTATGCTTTATACAGGGGCAAATTATACTTTGTTTCCTAGATTACGCTTTATTATGCTTTTTGTGAAATTATCAGTACCGCAAATTATGTTCACTGTACTGATGTATACGCCTTTCCTACTTCGTTGCAACAGTAAATGTGGCTCCCTATCTTTCGTTTTGTTTGTTTTCTGAACCACTATGTGGAAGACCAATCTAACGTGAGAGGACAAGTAGAGGAAAAGAATAACATGTAAACATTTTTTTATATTTCGTAAACAAGTTTTTATAAAATATGCTTATATTTTAAGTTTTAACGATCTAACAGGGGTTGAAATAATCCGGCTGACAATTCTGCGCTAAATTTACAAATAATGGGAGTTTTTTCTATTTAGAACATTTTTTTAAGTCACGATTAAGATTTGTTAAAACCATACTTCAAATGTTTCAAGAGCATTATGCTTTAATGCTTTATTTTGCGAATTATGCTTTTAAAAATTATGTATTTGTCTACATGTAACCGTCTCAATCAAATATAAGGTAGCTTCCATAGATGTAAAAGGACCCCGCAAAAATCCTTATGGAAATGGGGTGCCGGTCAAATGTTACAAAACATTGCTGAATGGTAGTCCTGAATGAGTACATCGAAAGTGTCAATAGGACCTAGGTCGTAAAAACTAGTGTCCGCAAGCTGTAGCTTCCGGAAGTTACAGTGAGTACGAAAAAAAAAAATGAAAGGGAGACAACCACCGAATCACGACGTATTTTGATACGCAGACCTCGATTCTGCGGTTAGAAATACGCCACTGACCTAGTCTTCAGCAAACGCTGTAGAACCTGCAGAAAAGTGAATGTCGATGTTGGCAGTTTTTGCTCAAGCAGCACAAGTCACTTTATGCGGATCCTGAATCCGAATCTACGGTTGCAATTGCTCCATCGAACTGCAGTCTTCAGAAAAGTGCCGAAGAACCTTCAGAAAGAAAAAAGTGCGATAGTAGGCAGTATTGCTCGAACGACACAAGTCACCGAATGTGTGCGCGCATCTGTAACTCGATTCTGCGGTTACAATTACTCAATCGCTCTACCAATTAAGACAATACCGCGTTTAATCCGACTCGTTAAGTCAAGATTACATTCAATCGGACCAGGTAAGACCGTGTTCAATCCAACCAGTGATGGTAAGATTTCATGTAATCCGACCAGGTAAGGTAAAACCACATTTGATTCGACCAATTATGACAAGAGCGCTCTTGGTCCGACCAATGAAGGCAAGACCGCGTTCAATCCGGCTAGTGAAGGCAACACATCAGTCAATCCTACTAGTTGACGTAAGACCGCACTCGATTCGATCACATAAGGCAAGAATTATATTCGGAAGACCTATAACTCTATAAGAAATACCACATTCAACCTTACCAGCTAAGGCAAGATGTCTCTAGTCCGGCCAATAAAGGCAAGATTGCAAGGTCACATTGAAACAGTCGAGCAATCAGGTTCAATCTGCATTTATATAGATTTTTGATGCAGCTGACTTCGAATGCAAGGTCACTTTACAAAATGTAGTTCGGAGGAAAACACATTTAATGCGCCTAAAATCACAAGTGTGCGAATTCGATCTTATACCCCAAAACCTTATATAGCATGTGCTCGGACATGATTGCTCTTTCTCACGACTGCAATTCGATGGATCAATTGCAGCCGTAGATTCGGATTCAGGATCCGTAAAACTCTAAGGTGACTTGTGCCGCTTGAGCACAACTGCCTACCATCGACATTCATGTTTCTGCAGGTTCTTCAGCGATTTCCTGAGGACTGTAGGTCAGTGGCGTATTTCTAACCGCAGTATCGAGTTCTGCGTATCAAAATACGTCGTGGTTCGGTGGTTTAGTCTCTTTCCAACTTTTTTCGAACTCGTGCAGGAGCTCGATGTTGGGTACTATTACGTAGTTGCGGTAACTTCCGGTGGCTGTAGCTTGCGAACACTAGGTTTTCCGACCTAGGTCCTATTGACACTTTCGATGTACTCATTCAGGACTATCATTCAGCAAAGTTTTGTAACATTTGACCGGGGCCCCTTTTCCATAAGGATTTTTGCGGGGTCCTTTGGTTATGCTTTTAATGCTCTTTATGCTTTATGGTTGCTCTACTGATGTGTATCCAACATACGATACTCTAATTAGATCAAAACAGGCCTGCTGTACTAAAGAAGTAAATATCACCGTAATAGAAGTATTAGCTAAAATTTCGGTACAAGCTTTATTGGATCATAAAATTCAGAGACTTGTATTTGCAGCGTGATTAAACGAAGGCAGTAATAAGAAGTGAAACAACTTATCGTGTAACAGTTTTATTTCGATGGCTTATCAGGACATAGTTCATACAAACAGGTTTACGGAAGGTAAATTTAGTGAAGAGATTTTTTTGTTCTGTAGTACCTCTACAACTGACAGTAAAAATATTTCAAGCTCTAGTACACCAGATATAATAATGTGGCAAAATCCACGCTCAATATCAACGCGATACTGTCAACCAGTAAAGCTCATATTTAAAAACACGACTGCTCAGTTAACTAGAGAGGAAATTCCAAAAATGAAGGATCAAATCAAGATACTTGAACCTACTAAAGTTGTAATAGGTGGGCGGGTAATTTTTGAAGATCAGAAACTAGTTATGACAATGGTAGTCGGTAAGATATGTAGCATTATTAGTGAAACATCATAAGTGTGTTATGTATGTGGTTTTACTTAAAAATAAAAACTACAAAACGAGACAGAAATGGCCAGTTTGTGCTTTGGACTAGTTTACGTGCTTGGATAAGACTTCGAGTGTGTGCTACACATTTCCTACAGATTTGAAGTAAAAACTTGGCAGGTACAAAAATAGCACAAAGACAGTAGAATCAAGAAAGAAGGGAATTAGAGAGATTTAAAAAAGAAATAGGTTTGCTTGTTAACGTACGGGAAACTGACAGTGGAACTACGAACGATGGAAATACCGCTCGTCTATTTTTTCGCATACCCATCTTTGTCATTAGGCATAACGGGTGTGAATGAAGTACTCATTGGGCGTTTGAAGATAATTCGACGGTAGAAAGTGAAAAGTGCATAAGCACCAAATTTTCAGGAAACACAATGTTTCAACGTTCTAGGTTAACTAACATTTGTGCGAAGAATTTCCTTGCATTTTCTTCCTACAAAATTTCACTTTCCACCGTCGAATTGCTTGTGGGCGTAATGTTAACGTGGAGGCATTCAGGAATTACACCTTCGTAACGGCTGAGTTATATGTGGAACTTTATAACCGATGATATATGCCAGCTAGTGTTCATAAAACTGATTCATTCTACCAGTTGGTCCACTCCGAGGAGGCACAGGAGGCTCGGAATAATGATAGTCACACAAGAAAAATTTATAGACCGCATACTCCGGAAAACCTACTCCATATGTTGCGTGAAACTCAGTTCCTGTAATTAGCACTGAAAGGAAACTGCCTACCAAAGAATCTAAGATGTTAGACGCACAAGTTCTTAGTACACTGTCACACAAAATAGATGATGTGGAAAGTATAGAACAGTTCAATGACTAAGTGGAATGTGAGGAATCTTCTAGTTCAGATCTAGAAGGAAGTGATATTAGTTCCATATGAAAGCTATGAAAATTTGTAACTATTGTACATAGGAATTATCAGTTAACTCTGATAAGATAATGTGATTATATATAATGTTTTGTATTGTGTATAGTACATAAGTCTCGCAAATATATAATCACTTACTTCTGATTACAATGTAGCAACATTACTATCAGTTTTGCTGTAATTCACAAAGTAATTTGTAGCATAGAAGAATTTATCTGCCTTGATATTATTTGTACGTTCCTTTTTTTCTCATTTTCTAAGTAATAATCACTTATTGTGCTGCGTCTTGCATGTGTGATTTTTGTCCAGTTAAATTTCGAATCTGGACCACTGTGTGTGTCGTTAGGATTCCAGCGAGAGGCACAAAACAGAGTCGAAGACGGAAGCTGTTCAGTTGAATCTCTTAGGACAGAACCATCGAAGATGTAGGTTCCGTTCTTGGTAACTACCAGGTTCGTAAATATGAAACCGGAATTTATGTACAGAAAAGACAGTGATTGGATGACAATGCTAAGAACTATTTTATTCGAAGTATTGGCCATCGCTAGCGATACATTTCTGCCATCGTTCCGGCAATGTGTGGATGCCAGACCAAAAAAACTGTGCCTCTTGTGCAACAAACCAGTCATCAAGCCATTTTCGTATAATGTGAAGCGCTGGTCAGCAAGTGCGTGTACCATGGATGCAAATAAGTGAAAATCGGAAGGCGCCAAGTCTGGTTAGTAAGCCGTATGCGGAAGGATTTCCCATCCAAACGTCGCAATCGTTTCCTTGACCGGTTTTGCTGTGTGGGAGGGTGCATTATCGTGAAGCACAATCACTTTATGTTGTCTTTGGTCATATTCTAGTCGTTTTTCACAAAGTAGTCTCGTGTCACATTTAATTGATCCGCGAATTGTTGTTGCGTTTGGGCATCATCATCCAACAAAGCTTGCAATTCTCTGTCTGCAAACTTTTTCGGTAGTCTTCCACCTTCTTCGTTTCTCACGTCAAAATCGCCACTTTTAAATTTTGTACACCACGCATAGCACTGTGACTTACCAAGAGCATGATCATCGTAAGCTTCGACAAGCATGCGATGCGATTCTGCATCAGTTTTCTTCAAATGGTAACAAAAAATCAATACTGTCCGCACATCGTAGTTTGCAGGTACAAATTGCGCCATGTCAACGCTATTAAACACTACACTATGACATGAAACTTGTCTGGTTGAGAGTTACAAATAGTTATCAGCAGTCAAAACAAGCAAGTGGCGCCAAGGACGCAGTTTTACGGTAACCACAGTGACAGCTAACGCCGTCTGTGCAAAAATTCCGGTTTCATATTTACACACCTGGTATATGCTCGATTAGGATATAAATCAAACTAGAGCTAATATGTTTCTCGGCAAGTCTATTCTTTTTTCAAAGGCTTACAATTAGATAATTATTTCTTTCGAATTCGCAGTGCTCAAATTTGCTTTCTTGCAAATTTATCAATATTTTTTTTATCTCCTGGAAAAAGTTCTTCGTTTGGGAAAATAATTGATATCGATTTTAGATTTGGGCAGTGGTAATAAATTCCATAGTAAATTATAGTAAGGTAAAAGTAGGTACACTTTAATTTTGAAGTGACATTGCCTTGTGTTCGTTCCAGAGGGATGAAAGAAGAAGAGCCACTCATAACGAAGTAGAAAGAAGAAGAAGAGATAAAATTAATAATTGGATTATGAAACTTAGTAAAATAATACCTGATTGTGCCCAAGATCATACTAAGCAAGGGCAGGTGAGTTTTGAAGGACAGGTGAGTTTAAGTTGGGTAAATATTTTAAGATTCTATTATTATAGTATAGCATATTGTTGGATGTTGAATTGTAGTTTCTAGACGAAGCCTTAAAAAGGTCAGAAATTTATTTGAGTTAGATTTGTAAAGAATTCTGATTCCTGCACAGTTAAACCATAATGTTGTTAAATAGTTCACCTTATTTATTCAATTTTACTGATTTTGGTGTGTCATTCGAAAATTAAAATATTGCTTTTGAATGCTCGTAAGAAAAGGTAAGTTGCATTTGTGTGGTGAGTACTATCATTTTAGAGCAGTATTTCTCAGTCTTCTTTGACCACGGAGCCCTTTTAATCCAAATACGACGTTGTGGAGCCCTAACGTATTTTCCTGATCTGGCTTACAGTGTAAAAGACTTTGGTTCACATAGAAGCCAAAGAGCCAATCATCGTGGCCCAGTTGGTGACCTCACAGGCTTGTATCAGCAATGGGGAGGCACGCTGCCGGATAACTTGACAGATTTTTCAGTTAATCAGGCGAATGCCAGAGTGGTATCTCAAGTAAGGCCTTGACCACTTTTTCCCAACCCCTAGCTTCGGGAGAGTAGTTATCGAGGAACATCATCCCTAAGATGGAACTGGCTTAGGCCGAAGTAGTAAAATTCAAAACGGAAAAGAACATGAAAAGCATATCCAATGGGGAAGTTCATTGCTGAGAGAAATTAGTTTGTCAACGGTAAAGGTAACACTGAGATTCTAAAATGCTATTATTTTTATGAAAAAGAAGTCACCATTAAAGAACGTACAAAATATACAATGCATGACCATTTTTCCTAATATATTATTAATTTACTCATTTCATTGTGAAGAATCCAGTTGTTTCCTGCCCATGCAAAGTTCTTTCACGTGCATACTTATGTAAGAGGGTTGTAGTCGCATATCAGGCTCATCATCCAGTCTGTTGCAGTACTTTGTTTCTGCAGAAACATAGGTTGAAAATACAGGCTCGCACAGATACATACTAACAAAGGGAAGTAGAATTCTAATAGCCTTCTGTGCCAAATTTGAGATTTAGTGGTATTTTGTTTCCAGAACCATTATCAAACCTCGGGAAAGGGGCTTGTTTCTAATACGTCAAGAAATTGTCACCACACAGGAGTTTACAACTGACCCGAACTCTCGGTGAAGCAATAAATACATAACAGTTTGAGGGTGTGTGGGGGGTGTGCGCGCGCGCATGTCGGTGACTTTCCCGATTCAAATCTTTTCTCCTTTTTAAAAATTGAAGAGGTCATTTACTCAAATTTCTTGACCAGTGGTGTAATGGAGGGAAAATTAGCACCTTTATATCTGAATTGTTCGTTAGATCATGAGTATGGCAAGTATCGCCTACATTAATGCGTACGTACGTTTGCGTATATCAGTGATGACATTAATGCCACTTCTACGAAACAAATTTGTATAATGTAAGGCTATCAGACGTCCCGATTTAGTGTCTGGTAATGTCTAGATACTTTCTATGTAAAAAAGAATTAAGGTAAACGCAACAGTAATGGACACCTTTATAATTTTTAACTCAAATTCAGTTTAAATGTAATGATCAAATGAGAATGTTACACGTTCTCCTTTTTTTTTTTTCCTAGTGATTTCTACCCATTACTTTCATCAACATACACTATTTGAGAGGAAATAAAGTCTTTTGTCTAACATTGTTTTTGTACCAGTGATGGACACCGAAAAACCTTGAAGTTCCAGCAATGCACATACTGTATAACTTAATTTAAATTATTGCTGATGTTTCGAATATAAATAGTAAACACAATTATATGTTTAATGCTGTTCTTCGATTATTTGATTGTTTCATGGAATTCCACTGAGCGATCATTTCAAAGGTCCTGGGTTCGAAAACCGCTATTCACCATCCTTACTGAGGTTTTAACGTTTTTCACTCAGTAATAACAGGCAAATGCCGTAATGGCATCTTCAGCTTAGACTTGTCCGACTCCTTCCCGCTTCCTTTCCTTTACCATATCTCGGCTGAGCCATAGATTCCTTGTGGTCATAAAAAATATGAATTCTAACTTGCCATGGATAGTGTCCAATATCAAAATCTCTCTCTCTCTCTCTCTC
>JAGDQP010045724.1:0-15514 GCA_022664845.1 Lepisma saccharinum
ATGCCTTCTTGCATATAGACTGCTTCAACAGAAAGTACCTATTTGTCCACTGGCAAAGATGACTGCCACTCCGTACATGCAGCATTGACTAAAAACGATTATTGGTGTGTACAAAGGCAAAAATATGAATAAATAATATTTCTCAGATAAGCACTAATGTTTAACGTACAATTTCTTATGTAAATTAACCAAACTTTAAATTTATGTCCGAGGGATTGCCCGGTTTTCACCAACTTTAGTTAATCTAACAAGGAAGGGTCACGATTCTCAAACACACAAATCCTATTCACACCTAATACATCGCAAGCAACATAACGACATTTGTAGATCACCAAAAATTAAGGTGCAGGGGGAGGGGAACTAGGGGTTTCGGAACTTCGAATGTCCAAAAGATGTATATAAAGGCAGTAGTGAGGTTTTAATGGAATATCTTGAAAACGGTAAAAGTAATCTAAATAAAACTTACACAACATATAACTGACCATAAGAAGTAACAAAACATAAGCAGTGCTGCCATCTCGGAAGCAGTGTTGCCAACGCAGAACAAAGTTACATTTTTTTTAAAAAAATAGCATTATATACCAATTAAAGCACAGTGGAAAAGTACTGGCAATAGAAAGGAAAATAGTACAAGTTGGTTGTACAGTGTTGCAAACTATGGAAGATATATCACACCAACACTAAGATTGCAACACTATGGTACCAGCGTTCACAATGTTCTTTTGTTTGTTACTAGTGGCATTTAAATATATCTTACTTGACACGTGGTTCCATTCAGGGGTGACAATGCTTTCACTATTCCCCAACCCTCGGTAGTATACGTGCTGATTAGCGTTTTTACTGTTGTTCCAGATACCAGCATGTTGGCCTGTGTCTCCACATATATTTTCTAACCCGACAACTTTCAGCTCATTATATCTTCCATAGTTTGCAACACTGTACAACCAACTTGTACTATTTTCTTTTCTATTGCCGGAACTTGTCCACTGTGCATTAATTGGTATATAATGCTATTTTTTTAAAAATGTAACTTTGTTCTGCGTTAGCAATACTGCTTATGTTTTTTGTTACTACTTGTGGTCAGTTATAAATTATGTTGTGCAAGTTTTATTTTGATTACTTTTCCCGTTTTCTAGATATTCCATGAAAACGTCACTACTGCCTTTATATACATGTTTGTGACATTCGACGTTCCGGAGCCCCTGGCTCCCCTCCCCCTGGACCATGGCACCTTAATTTTTGGTAATCTCCATATCTCGTTATGTTGCTTGCGATGTATTAGGTGTGAATAGGTTTTGTGTTTGAGAACCGTGACCCTTCCTTGTAAATTCTTACAACTTCTTAACGATTCCTAATTTCTTAACAAAAATTTGTCGGACATTACCTATTATGCGTTTTGCCTCTCTGCTCTGGATTCTGGTCATAGGAGCTAGTGTAAATAGTATTTAGTATATAACAAAGATACTGTTGGCATTTCATTACATAATAATAATGAAGTTATAATAATTTTACAATAGGAAATAGATTGGAATTTGTTTTATTTTCTTGATACTTGGGCAATGAATAGAATGGCATATTCTAGTCATATTTCCTCGAGAGAAAAAACGGGACAGGATGGCTATAAACGGGACGTTTTGATGAAAATTGTGGTTTATAAATTTACTTCATCAGTGTTGATAAACGGACGTTTCAGCGAAAACTTCGTCAGTGACGCACAGAATGATAAGCAAGCACCAAGAGGAGCTTTACTTGCACCGATTTTATCGCGTCCACATCACAAATACGCCTCATCATGAACAAGCTTATGTGTTTAATTGAAACCAAAGAGTCTTTCTATCATCGTTAAGTTTCTGGCTTCGTACACTCATGTTCAAAAAGATTTTTCGCCATGTCTTTATTTGACAGTTTTTGACAAATAATATGTTTCTCCTTGGGTTCTGTCGTTTGCTTGATTGTTATACTTGTAAAGTAACAATAAAGTAAAAACGAATATTTTCTGAAATTTTGTCACAAAAATATTAATAAATAACGAAACTAGAAAGAAAAAAACTTAAACATTGAGAAATTGTCGAAAAATTCCTAAGTAAAAAAGTCAGAAAGTTGACAACATAGGGAAATTCGAAGGGAAATTTAAAGGAAAAGAAGGGAATTGTTTTCGTTCGCCGAAACAGTCCATATCTTTAGTACTATCTGAAACTGAAAATAGGGAAATGCTCACTCAAAAGAAACATTACATAAACAAAGGTTACAGACATAATGCATGCGCTGTATAATCATATGACAGAAACTTTTATATTCCCCGAAATGGAGCGAATAAAGACATAAAATCATTTTTAACTTTCGAAGTGAAGATATCAATCAACGATGCATCAATGAATGCTTATCATGATGTCACACAACAACGACCTCTGGCTTTGGACTTGTGGTATGAAGAGTCCTTAGTTTGAATTTCCACTCATCCGTAAAATACTTTTTCTTTTAGATTTTCTAATATAAAACGAGATTATTTGTTTTTGTACTTTGCGAATATCTTTTTCCTTTTATATTCACTCATTGCTGATAGAATTGTCTTTTTTACATTACGAGTAGACACTCAGAAAAGTGTAAGTGTTCTGTATTGTGTAGTTCGAAAACAGTAAGTATGTGCTCAAAACTGTATTCTCATGTAAGATTTAGTAACAGGTCCTATGGTCATGTGCTCGAAAGCAGTTACACTTCTAATATGTAAACCTAACCCATATTTAAAATTAGTCATGCAGATTACACTTCGAATTCCCAATACCTATCAGAATGCTATGTGTATAAATCTTACTTTTTTCTTATTTATACATATCATTGTCCGACCCTTGAATTAGTTAACGAAAGGTAACAGTGTAAAATGCCTACAGGTTTCTAAATTATTTTATTATTATTATTATTATTTTAGTAGTCGTGAGTTTTTGCAGAAGATGAAATTAAAAAGTATGCCATTGTTCTTATAACTAGTTAATTCCCCAAACTTTTGACAATTTCTAGTTAGCAGAGTGCAAACTGTCTAATTTAGGAATAAACTATATTTTACGTAAGGATAAGTATGTTGACGTTATAGATATTACTAGTGTAATTCCTATATTCCACTTCAGCAAATGTTTTCGTTATCATAATTCTGGGTGGCTGAAGTGGAAGAGAGGTTTTATTACGAGTTTCTTTTCAAACCAGAATGGTTTGTAATAAAATAGGAATAAAAATAAAGGATAAATTAACTTAAAACATTAGAAGAAGGTTATTATATTTCTGTGTGTAAGCGATCAACGTGGCGGCAGCAAATACTTGACCAGCATTAGACTTGTTGTTACGATAATAAAGACCTTTTACATTTTTGTGCGTGTGTGCAAATCACAGCAAAACTGAAAACTGAGACCTTTCAATAAGGTAAAAGAAACTACTCGGTGTTTCTCGACGATTGTCTGCCGATAACTGCAAATACTGACATTTATCTTAAACATTACGGGGTATATCAAGTAACTTTTGCAAATGTCTAAATAGTGAGCATTCATTTGAGTTCCTATTTAAGTGTAATTAAATTAATTACAAGTATGATCGCAGCATTAACCTAATAAGATGGTTGGTAGGGGAATTTCAGGAAATATATAGTTGTTCATATCGGTTACTGCGAGGAATAAGTAAAATGCCTACAATCACCGAAACAGTCTTTTTCTACCTTTTCCACGAAAACAGAAAGTTCTGGGTGCAGATGCAGTGCCCAGTCTTATCGTTTGAACCTGCCCAGATGCAGATGCCAAGTCTTAACGTTTGAGCCTTTTTCTGTGATTCAAGACAGTATGAGTCATTTTGCCAATTTTAAATTCAGTATTCCTCAATCTACTAAAGCTACTGTATAATTTGCCGAAAATGAACAGAAATTATAAATGAAGGTCATTTGTAAAATTTTCTGATGTTCGTTGGTGAATTTTTTGATTAACACCAACAAAATAATATTAAATATCCATCAACACAAAAGTATTTCATATAGTTATGAAGAAACAATTTCATGTGTGACGTCTTTATCGAGGATCTGAGTATGTATTTCAAGAATATCAAAAGTTTGAGCTTAAGGTATACCATTCAAAATTTAATTTTCTTAATCTTTCTTCCAAACAAACAAGTCCATCCTTTAAAATAAATTTGAAGTGAAATAAAAGGATTATTTAAAGCAATTTAAGAGAATTAATATGGTAATAGAGGAGATCCGTTTCAGGCTTAAGCAGCAAGCGTTGTGAATCCTTACTCAATCACTCTGTCCGTCTCTCGACAACTTTCAACTTAGAAACTATTAACGCAACATAAAGCATGAAGCCAATGCTACGTTCTCTTAATTTACTCTCTCCTGCCAAGCAATTGTTGGGAGAAAAAAGTTAAGTGAGCAGATTGGTGACTTCTTTGTAGCAATAAAAGGGTCATCTGCTGTCCCGTTAACAATTTGCCGGGACAATGGGACACATGACGGGAAAAGGACAGTGGTGTTAAAAACAGGACGTCTGGTCATCCTACTACAGAAGCCCAAAGCGCCATGAACAACATTTAATTCAATAAAGTCATGAAGAGAATACATTTACCTGCATATTTCTCTTGCTTCATTGAAACTAGCAGACAATAGGTTCGCTTTTCTGACGATTGTTTCCTCACTTGTAACGTAATAAAAATCGTCCTATCGATAGTTAGTTAATTCTAATGATAATGTAGTTTAAGAAAATTAATCACGCCGTTTTGCATTGGAGAAAAAATATTCAGGGTGGAGAGGCGACTCGCACTGACAACTCTTTGCTTCGGGATCGCCAACCTTAACCACTATGTTACAGAGGACGCTACACTATCGTACTTTCATCAGCGTTTATTAACACAGCATTAAATGGCAGTCTTCACTTCGAAATTTCAAACCAATATTGTGTCTTTCTTCTCGCCTTGTCGGGGATATAATAGTTTATGTTACATGATTATGCAATGCATTTGTTGTATCTGTAAGTTTTGTTTGTGTAATGCTTTGTTTGAATGAACATTGTCTGTAATCTCAGTTGCTGGTAATACTAAAGATATACACTGTTTCATAAAGCCAAGAGAAATATCCCTTCTTCCATTTCAATTTCCTCGTCAATTTCTCTAAGTCTTGGATTTAATTTTTTTTCGATCATTTTTTCATGTTTCTGTTTTTTTTGTTATAATTTCATTATTTATTAATATTTTTGTGACAACATTTCAGGAAATATTAGTTTCTACATACTTCACATGTATGATTATTAAGCTAATGCCAGAATTCAAGGAGAAAAATATTATTTGTTGAAAATTGTCAAATAAAGACATGCGAAATTGTTTTTGAGTGTGAGTGTACATGTTGTTGGACGCCTTTTCTACCCCAATGAGCAACGGAAAATGAGCATTACAACGTTGGCATACCACTTTTGTTCCCTCGCTTCACAGTTTGTCCAGTTTGATGAATTAGGATTCATTCGGGAGATCACTATTAAAATTTCATTTTCACCTCTTTCACATGCAAGGATATATTTAACTTTTTTAGAAGTATAACTTTAATCTTTAAAGAAACTTGAAATTACCAGCACCAGCACTGAATAACAAAGGGACTGATTAGCGCAATGGCAAAATAAGAACTAACTCTACAGCCAATGCGGAATTTGTTTTCAAATTCTCATCGCTGAAAATTGATAAGAATGAATGAATATGGATAATAATGAAAATGAATGGTACATATATGTTATATCAGCAAATGTTAATTAATATATTTGATTATTTTTTTAAAGTCATGGTTCAGTAAGGTTGTAGGCAAAATCAGATATTTTCTAAAGCTACTGTAAACATATACGTAATTCCGTTTATTAAAACTCGCTTGAAACCTGCTTGCAATTCTTATCATCTCAAGCCTATTTCAACTTTGATTCTTGTAAACTAGACGGCTTAATTCAATCTTATTTGAACTTTCTTGGCTTGATTTGCGAAACTTGTATACAATTGTCACATTTTTCAAAACGAGCTTGATCCACTTTTGAATCAGGTCGAAAATGCTGTCTGAAAAGCTTTGTCAATTACAAGCAGCTTTAAACACAAAGCACGAAACCCATATTTTAAAGTCATTGTCAAAGTTTCTGACACTGTGTAAGTTGGCTGGACTCATAAATGTCAGATCAGGACGCAAAAGTCGTCATTAATTATCTTTTGTTTTATTTGGATTCTATACGAACTTGGGCCGCAGTGGCTCAAATGTTAGAGAGCTTACCTCTGGCGCTTGAGTTGTCGGTTCAATCCCTGCTCGTGCCATGTGAGCTCAGTGATGGACAAATATCGTATGCGTGGGTTTTCTCGGTGTTCTCCCATTTCCTCCGACTTTCTTCATTCCATCAATCATCCCATTATCATCCATCCGGCCTGAATCAAAGTTGCCTTAAAAATTACATTCAAACTCAAAATTCGATACCAGCTTAGACATGACTGATGCGTTACCAAATTTTGTTTCTCTAACATGTAAACCTATCGATTGCACATGAGAAATACACATCAGAAAACCTCTAAGAAGCATGATTGAAAGTGCTTTCGTCCATAAAGACGGGTGTAGTGGCCAAAAGTTTGATTCAAAGGAATAAATGCTTAGAGCGTGATCTAAGTCTGCAAGCACAAATGTATTTGTAAAACGGTTTAAAAAATGGTAAACAAATACACATTAATTAACACTGGGTGAAATGCATTAGTTAGAGAATAAATTCGTCATGGCCGCCATATTAAATTCGGCCATCTTGAATCTTCCTCGATTTTTCTTTACATGAGAAGGGGGATATGTAATATATAATTCTGGGGTGGTTAGAAGTTTACGACAAATGCGTTGGTGAAGTCAGTTTGTCATACATTTACTTTTGAGTGATGTTACGAGACGTGAAATTAATAGGCACTGTTGATCGAAAATCTGAATATTCTCTGTTCTGTTTGAAACAGTGCAAGAAACAAAAATCTAATGCTTAGTAATGAACACCATCTATCACTCTGTACTTTGAATCTCAATACTAAAAAAAGGGCTAAATTGGTATTGAATTTCTGTAATATGTAGTATTGTAATTGATCAAATTATTTATTTTTATTTTACGAATTTGAAGATATAAAGGGTACTGTTCGATTTACTTGGTTACTTCAAGTTAACGGTACCATAAACAAAGCAGTTGGGAAATTTTATTACAGCGTTACTGTATTATGTTTCAAATACTCTCTGTGTGTATTTTCTTTCTTAAGAGCCGGAAATGTTTGTATCAAAGGTTACTTCTTAATTGACATTTGAAGACATGAACGCGTTACAAATCCAGCAACTTTCCTGTTATAGGAAGTCTTTATTTTCAGTACACTTTAATCTTAAAGTTAGTAGCCAATGCTTGCACATAACACGGAATGAACTTATGAATAATTCTGTTCTATAGATATTTTCATGATTTAGCCGATTTTCATGATTTTGCCATCAAATGAAGAGGACGATCTGTTCTTGATTTTCATGTACCCAATGCTACCTCTACATGTATACTATACTGCAGCCATGACTGATGTCGGAAAGCATTGTGCCCAAATTAACATCCTTTTCCGATGTTATTTTGGGCATACGTATATGGGATTTAAATTCATGTATTTTCGACATGCATTCAGAAGTACTACTAACATTAATATCAAGTATATAAAATGGGGTAAGAGATAACAAAATAACTAGATATGACACATAACAAACAAATTACAGTAAATAATATTTTTAGTGACCAAAGTAGTCTCCTTTGACGATACCATCTTGCGAGACAGAAACAATTAACGTAGAATGTAAACTTACGGGATTATCTGCGACAACAAAGGATTGTCCAAGCTTATCTTTCTCCATTTGCTCGCTTTGGTATGGAAAAACAATGCTATGGTTTTGTAAAATATAGTACTTCTTGAACCAATTCAAATCGTTCATTCCTATAAGCTTGTAAGACGAAGCAGCAGCACCGGAGGCAGCAGCACCAGCACCCACAGCCGCAGCCGCACCAGCAGCTATAAAATAAGTGAATAACAGTTAAATAAAAGAATATTATTAAGCGTAAAAGTAGGTAACAACCTCTGAAAGTATTGAATCATAAATGCTATGCAATTCTGATGTTTTGTTATACAAAATTTTGGTTATGATCTTTAGACTTACTCGAGGGTTTGTATTAAATTTTCTTAACTTATCCCAGTAGCAAATACAAACACTTTTTCTAGCAAAAGATTTTAAATTGTAATTCATCAAACCTATAAATGTAACAACTCTAGTTGTTATTGAATCCATCTGTAATAAAAGGTGCTTTGTATTACTTTTGTCTTATTCCTTCGTCCTTTTCCTTTGCTTAGTTAAACTAGGACCCGCAGTACTTCGTAAGATCGGACAACTGCCTTTGCATGCTAGCTTAGATAGGGTTTTGGTTGGTAAATTCAAAAACAATTTTGCATTACCTTTCAAGTTAAAAATCTACACCTTAGCCGGAGCATTAGTGATAACTCTACTAGATAGAATCATCTCGGGGTACTCGGGAACGTTACGCACTATTACGTAAACAAATAGGTCTTTACAGCTCTATTACATGCTTCGCTGTTTTCAGAGATTCTTCCATATAGGCTTCTAATTTGTTCAGTTTAATTGAAATTCCTTACAGAAGAAAAATAAACACAAACATTGAACTGTATTCGTCAGTAGTATGCAAACAAACAAATTTAAAACCGTTGGTGTAAATACAGATTTGAACAATTAGTTCGTCATTAAGATATTTTCACACTGTATCAACATTCATAGTCCAGTTTCAAAGTACATTTGAAATAGAAATATAGTTTTCTGTAGTAAAAAGGATATTTTTTCATCATGAATTAAATTTTATAATTCTTACGTTAAAATTTGTTTACGTTTCGAATTCTAACCGCTGTTTTGAAATAATAACAAACAACCTTATTGAAAATAAAAGTTCAAACACCACATTACTTTAAAACTTTAAAAAATATTATTATTATTGTGTACTTAAAAATCGAACTAGGACACATATGTGTACAGTGGAACTCGAAGGGAAGTCGAATCTGAAGGGAAAATTGACCAAATTTGAATTATTGAATATTTCGAGTTACAGAGAGACATAACACGGGACTTCAAGATATAGAAGGTCAGAAATGTCTGACGCTTCTCTTTTATACTGCATTATTGATTCATCATGATATAAAACACTAACTGCGTCCACAGTCTGAGGCGTTAGGCTAGCATTTCCAAGGTCGCGAGTTCTGGTGGATCTTGAAGCATGGCTATTTCTGGATTGTTAACAAGCATAATACTGAGTCTAATATTGCAATGTCACTTCGAGAAAACTACAAAAATCTAATTATTGAGTTTTGTTTTCAAAACATTGACTTGTAGAGGTAAGTTTACACGGAATGAAATAGGGAAAGTGAAGGGGAATTATAAAAATATGAGATATCAAGAAATTCGGGTTTTTGAGGTTAGAGTTATCGAGGTTCTACAGTATAAAGTGCCAAAGTATAACAATACTGAATGATATGAGACACGATTCTTATGAAAGGTGAAATTATAGCATTCTAAGTGAAGTATAACAATTCCAGAGTAACTTCTTAAAATTCACGACTGATGCATATAAAACGGGGCTGTTCTTTACTTAGTAATCAGAACTCCATGAGACCTGATATCGAGTATACCAGTAGACAATCTACACTAGATTAAACAAAAGCACTATGAATGACTTCCTGCAAATGGAAAAGATTTACAATAAGGGAATAGATACATATTTGTAAGTAAAGCATCACATTATCGTTTTAAATACTCGTAATTGTTTTAAAGGTTAGATTTACATGAATGAACTGAAATGGAACGGATTGAATGATAAGGGATTTTCATGAAATGAAACGAAAAAAAATAATGATTCAAAAGCACCTACCTTTAGGTTCTTCAATGGATCTTCTATTTTCATAGTATTCATCATGTGGCATTATTGCAATCTCAGGATATTGACTTGGGTCACGGTCATACTCATTTAATACATTCCAGCGATTCAAATAGTGAGAATCATTTTCATCATTGTCTACGTCGAATAGGCTTTGATGATGAAGAAGCATCGATTGTTTTTCACTATAACTAAGACATGTTTCTCCATTGACTACTGTTAACAGTAGGCTATGTCTGACGGTGTACAAGTGTTGAGAACCTGAACGTAGATTGGTTAATTGATTTGATACATTCTGTGAAGTCGACCGTCGGCCGGTCTTTGCTGAAAGAGAAAATAGAATTAATGCACAATATATTCAAAGAACTGAAATGTATATTGTTTGCTTCTTGTATGTCATTAAAATTAATTAGCAATGTCATAGAAATGAATCTGCATACATTAAACTTTCAACACCTTTTTCTCTCTTAACATGTGTTTGTTAAGTGAACATTTACTTCTTTCATTACAGCTGTCATTTTCTGAATTGTTCATATCCGACTCTTCAGGAGGCTGCGGATTTTCGTAATTAATTCCTTTACAATGTGCAAACATTTTCAGGAGGAAGTTCGGAGCTCTAGTCTGGAGACATAGATCTGGGAGAAGCTGTCTATTCATAGTCGCCCATCGCAATTCAAGAGGATTGAGATCGTGGTGTAGCTATGCCTGTAGCTATGGTACACAGGAAATAGACTCTCCAGGCATGTGATGGTGGGAGTAATGCAAGGTTGAAATTGCTAGAAGATATTGATTTGCTACATATTTTTTACAAATGAGATAATGACAAGTGAAGGGCACAGGAAAGAAAGGGTATGTTCATGCAAAGTGATTTCACGTAAATTGCATTATAAAGTCTCTAACTCTCCCATTTACTTCCAATTATTGAATATCCTTAAAAGTGCTATAATTTGTGGATTGTTTGAGATTTTGCTTTGAAACTATCTTAACTGTTAGTTGTCATTGTGTAATGCTTGTTACGAGTGCAATTTCATTGTTTACTTAAATGACATCCCCCGTTTTACAAGTGTTCAATATATCGTCATTGTTACCACCAAACAGATATCACATAAATTACTATCCCGCAGCTGCTATCTCTTCCTTGGTATTATAGGCGATCATGGAAACAATTACAACAGCTATTCATTTGTATATAGGCTTATCTTTACTAAATGGTACCAATGTATTATGAAAACTTCAAGGGGCATGCATGAAGATACCGTCATCAGGGGTGAAGTCGAACATTACTAAATGCTGTAAATTTGCACTCTAATCACTTCGCGGTTGGAGTGCCAATTATATTAAGGTACTACCATTGTTTCACTCAACCACGAAGTGATTAGAGTACAAATTTAAAGCATTTAGTAATGATCGACTTCACCCCACCCTGATCTACTTCACCGCTGATGATGGTAGGCTGTTCCGAATGTCAGCAATTTGCAATGCATGTTTTAATGCTATGTATTTTGTGAGATCAACCAGTGCTTTGAGGAACTTGATAATTCAGTTAATAGGAGCCGTTGCTAGTCGTAATACCGGCAGATCTTTATTTTCACGAATAACTCCCAACAAGTCAATTTCAGCGGACTGTTTTAAAGCCGTGTCAATGATTGTGCGAACTTCGTTGGCATCCAACTCTATTATTTTGTACAAGAACATCACATAGAACTGAAAGGAAGCCGCGTTTATTGTGATTATTGCTGCGAAATAGAGACTAGCTTGTGGTTGCCACCATGCTGTCATGAAACACTATATTAACAGACTTTTCTCCAAGTTCTCTCCTTATGTGCTCTCCTTTTTCGCAGTGAATATATCGGATTAATCAGTTACATAAACAGTTAAGATTCCTCAGTTTGGTTTCCATTCATACTGAGAGTACAGTTGGTACAACTTGCTATAATCGCATCCTGATAGTATTCCACATTATGGACTGTGACCATTATCAAAAACACATGCAAAACAAGAACATCATGTGTTCTGATACATATATCATAAGAATCTTTCTCTTCATGAATTGGCTGGAAGGTTGCCTTATTGAACTTACTCGTGCAACCAGTATCAAAAAGCGATGATGAGATTTCGGAAAGTTCGAGAAGCATTGGTGCAATTCGTTAATCTCCTTACAACACAAATATTCGAAGAACGAGCTAAAAGTGTTTAACTGGTATGCTAGCATCTTGGGTGTTGAGAATGGTGTGCGTGGCTGCAGATAGTGGCTTAACGGGATCATGTCGATACAGCTGGATATTGAAGATATTCATGCCATTCACAATTGACATAGCCTTCTTACCATATCCGACTGCTTCATCATAGTTGACTTCATCAGTACCAAAAATTCCGTTACGTATGGACAAGAATTTATTTCCAGTGTCCGGAAATGGGTAATGTTCGAGTAGCCAGTTGGCAGTGTTCTCAAAAAATTTTATATCATGTCCCATACTCATTCATTTTTAAGTGTTGATTGGATGGTTCGTTCCTAACAGCACTGAATACTTCAAAAACATCCGAAAATTGTTTATACAGTGACCTTGTATAAAATCTCCAGACGTATTCATGGTTTTCATCGTAGTCTTGTTTATTACCATGTCAGTATACATTCTTGGCCACTTTCGTGATTGACGTACGATGAAGAAACTACCAAAGGATTTCAAATACTTCTATGGAGGACGATATTCCTTGATGCACGGCATTTTTATCAATACAGATAGGCTCCTTTCTTATATGTAAGTAACATGCCGCATAGAAATAGGTAGCTTTTGTTGTGGACAATATAAATACAAATTAAAGTCACCTGTGCGTTCTGCCCTCTGCCCTCTGCCCTCTGCCCTCGCAAACATCCGGGTTTTGAATGTATCGAAAATAAAATTTGATCGCACGAATAACTTATGAGTTGCGTTTGAGCTCACCAGTTTTGTGGGACATAACCTCTTCCATTTTTTTTCGATAGAATAGCTAAAGGTACCCTTGTTTTTTCTTGGACTATGTTGATTCCATCTTGTTTAACTGATGATGACAAATTGTCTTCTATAGTTAAATGCTGAGTTGCAATATGCCGCGCTCAGCTTGTGTCAGTATGTGAAACATAAATCTTCTACCTTACAATTGTACTGCCATCATCTTTGGTACTTATTACGCATACACTATTCCCCACAAGTTCTCAATCTTACTGCTTGACATTATGCATCAAATTGTTCCCATAAAACACAGAAACAAATTAAATATTCGTAAACGAGATACAACATTTAACAGTTTATTGTTAACTTTCGAGTCCTCCACAATTCAAGTGCTTTTGGACAAAAAGGTAGATCGAAAGTCCCAAAGAGTTTGTGACCACATTTTTCACAAAATTTGGATGCATGGCAAAATGCACTAAAGGAAAGCACTTTGATTCATGAAAGAGATGTTAGTGGAGGGAAGAGGGTGGATTTGTGCAGGAGGTGGCGAGCTCTGTGTGACAACATACTAATTCAATTAAACCTATCCAAACCAGGAAGGGATTATGTCCTGTTGAAATATGATCGAAACTACATATAGTGGAGGTTCTACGAACTATATAATGAAAGAAAACTGCACTTTCTGATGAAAGCATGCCACTTTGCACAGTGGGTCGTGATACTATTAAAAGTGATTTGAGTCGCAGCACCCTTATTTTCAGCCCTTACGGTTCAAGATGGCTGGCAATTTATAACTGAGGTTTAGTAAACCAAAGTTCTTGCACATTTTGCCCATTTTACATTGTGACATACAACACAATTCTCAGCCATTTCTTTGCTAGTTTTCACCACCATACATTTTACGGAGTTACATTTACTGAATTATAATCTTATGGAGTTCTTTTATAGGGGGACGTGGGGTAAAACTGGGTAAGAAAATGTAGGGTAAAACGGTATTGCAAATTCACATGTGTTTTTTCTTTCTAATTATTACTCAATAATTTGCCAACTGCTTGTTTACATTGTTAAGCAACGAGATATGGAACTGCTTGTAGTTTAATCTTCCTTATATTTTGTCTTTCGACTATCAATAATTATTACACGTACATGATTTCAATTGTGTCGTTTAATAGTAAATCTATTGCTATTACAACAGGGTAGTATTGGTACAACATACTGGACAATGTGGGCCAGGGGCATAATAACGTTAACTGCAATCCTATTCCCCATTATGTCCCATGCGTGGGGCATAACGGAGAAAAATGCCATTTTTGGAATAAGTTAAAGAAAAACTTAAAAGTTCCAAAATATTTCTCGCTAGAATTTGCTGGTGGAATATTGTAACTGAATATTCAACGTGTCTACCGCAAAAAGAATTGATACAATTGAGCTATTGGTTAACATTCTATACAGGCAAATATCTTATGTTTCCCGTTTTGCCTCACATTCCCCTACAATTAAATCAACGGATTTTAAAGTTAAAATTATGTACGTATCTGAAATCTAAATACAGAGATTCTCGTTTCAATTTAATCGAAAATCTTACTCAATAAAAATTCTTATTTAATAAAAGAAAATTTAAAATTCTAATACAAATTTGTAGAAGAAAATTGACATTTTATTTAATAAAAGAATAAGATAAAAGTAGTTCTCCAAAACAGCTGAATTTAATATTCTAATATTAGAGGTTACATTACTTGCATTTCGAATATGTTAAACAATTATTGTTTTGGGTTAAATTGCTCAAATGATTTGTGCACTCAACAAAAACGACACTTGTTAATTTACATTTAGCTCATCAGTTTCATTCTAGTAGGTAGAGCTGGGGTTGGAACACCCACCTTTACATAATCTACACTAAAGTGTGCACGGGGCACTGACCCCACAGCATCAACATCGTGGTGTATTGCATCCTGTTTTGCACCCACATACTTTCAGGAATACTAGCTCTTTCCAACTCTGAGCCAGCGTGGACCAAACCATATACCATCTTTATAATTCCATGTCCATGAAGATGAACACTCCGGATTGTCTTCAGAGTTACAGGAATTACCCCATTTGTGACCTGCCTGATAAGCTGCTCTCAAAATATGTTGATTTAATCAAGAAAATCAAAAGTGTCCGCCTTCCTTGGGTGTCAATGACCAGATTCAAGCTGTTTTAATAGCTGACCTAGCAGTGAAGCTCGAAAGATGATCCAGTTGTGTTAGCAATTCTGCAAATAATATTAAGTCAATAGTCTACGATAGAGCCGCACTGGTACATGAAAATCGTCCTCAACCAGAAGCCAAAACGTTCAGAGACTATCTACAAATGATTACTTAATCAATCATTGTAATTCAAGAAATATCTTAAGAATTGATGTGGTATGGGATCTGTACATGCCAAACAGTCTGAAAGTTATTGAACGTCAGAATCGAGGTAAAGGCATACGTCGTCAAGTTCTCCCCGAACGGAAATTATCGGCAGACTGGCCTTTCTGCGAAATGATTCTAACAAAAATAAGCTGTTCCAGTTTCTTGCTAGGAGCCTCGTAAATGAGGTGACCAGTGTACATATTGTAACAAATGTTGGTGA